>PVJX010022376.1:12682-30733 GCA_004027295.1 Dolichotis patagonum
AAAGGGGAGTAAAATTAAACACAACAAAACAGAACAGAATGGGACATAAGAAAGCATAAATTTCAAAGCTAGACAACCAGAGATCTTCACTATCTGTCATATTGTCTCGTTTTCTTCCAAATGGTTGTTCTTATCTTTGCATATGGAGAGCTCATACTAAATAACATAGCCAATCTTTTCACAAGATGTATAGTTCATTGGCTCCCACTTGCTAGGCAGGAGAGAGGGGGAGGGGGGACACGGGATGGGGCACAGGACACATGAGATGTCTGATTCTCAGCCCACACGCAGGCAGGATCACAGTTACTCCCCTCCTTATTTACAAAGCTTTTTTTTTCATTGTATCTTTTTCTTACAGTATACAGATGTAAAAGGTAGTGTGCTTTAGCAAAATTTTTGTGTAACTTTTCCCTTTATGTGTATTGTACAGCCTAAATCTGTCATTGTTGGATTAATTAAAGAAATGATTGCCAAGTTTCAAGAGGAACTTCCCCTCTATTCTCTGCCGTCGTCTGATGAGGCTCAGCAGGTAGACTTGCTGGCCTATATTGCAAAAATCACTGAAGGTTTGTATTTTTGTTGATCAGATTGCCTTAACAGTTATGAATTTCCAATTTCTCACTAATAGTCTTTACTCTGTGTTACTTCATTTCTGTAAATATGTGCACATAGTGTATATATATGTGTGTATGGTTTGCATGTAATCAAAAATTCCTATACATCTACCAAAAGTTGTTACCATACAGTTTCAGTGAATACAATTTCCTAAAATGTGACAACTTACTTTATACTAACAAATACAATGATTCTTGTTTTTGTTGTTACTGTTGTTTTGAGACAGGGTCTCTCCTAGAGTAATTCAGGCTGGCTTTGAACTCACAGCAGTCCTCCTGCCTCCAAGTGCTGGGATTATAGGCCTGGCCATAATTCCTGTTTTGTTTAAAACCACCTCATACATATTAATGATCTCAAACCTTTTTCATTATATGTTTACATAGCTTTTTGGCTTATTCAATGCACTGGACCACATGTAATTCTTATTGTTTCTCACTGAGAATAAAGACCAACACTCATGCTTGGAAAATTTCAACAGAGTGTAGACCAAAGTAGTAAGAACCAGAATGTCTTTCACAACTATGGAAACCTGACTTTTTTAGAGTCTATATTTTTTAGATGTTTGAAAAGATCACTTTCTTTTTATAATCTATATTTAGAAGAATATTAATATAAGATTCCTGTCCCTCTCATTTTTTTCAACAAAGATTTAAGTGCATATTATGAACTACCACCATGTTTCTGTCTGAATTATTAAAGCTTGATATGCTTTTAAAAAATGCTAAACATTTTTGTCATTATTCTCGGAATAACCCACTTTTCTTTATAGGTGTCTCAGATATAAATTCAAAGAATTGGACGAGTCATGAGAACAAATCAGCCAATAAAATTACTGTGGTTGGAGGTGGAGAGCTGGGCATTGCCTGCACGTTAGCAGTTTCAGCAAAGGTACGTGAGCACAGGGGTTGTAAACACTTTCACAGCCCATACTTCTAGGCAGGTTAAGTGTGAGATCCAGAAAATAAAAGCTTAATTTTGTCATTAGGAAAATCTTATTTTGCCTTAATATATATTAAGTTAACAAGCCAAAAAACCAAGAGCAGTCACCATTGACGTTGCCTCTTAATTATTTTTAGGCAGCGAAGAGGCTTTGAAAAAGTGATTTGCACACTGGGTTTGTCCTAATTGAAGGGAAGCTTCAACTTGACATTCATCTGACTTAGTCATAAATTCTTTTATGTTTTCTGAGTCATGCACTTTAAATAAACTTATTTAATGTAATATTTAACTTTTCTTCTTTCTAAAATTAGCATTTTTTAAAAAAAATTGCCTTATCTGATTATTTTCTTTGGGTCATAGTTTCTAAGCTAATATTTTACATGAGTTTATGATTTATTTTTTATCAGTCTTCTAAATCTTTTCCAAAGACATTGATTATATGAAGGTTTAAAACTGCTTCTAGAGAGGTAAAAGACCTGCCCACCATCATCCAGAGCCCCTGTCCTGTCCTGGGGCTCCTGGGAATAGCATGTCTTGTGTCATTTGAGAGATGGAGCCTAGAGCGAGTGTCATGCTGTACATTTACTTGGTGGCTCAGGCTCATATTAGGTTTTTTTTTTTTTTTGGTACCGGGGATTGAACTCATGACCTTGCGCTAGCCAGCCAGGCACTTAAGTCACTGAGCTAAATCTCCGGCCCACATTAGTTTTTCTTCTTCTACTAAGATGTGATTATTTTGCCAGCTAAATTTTTCCTTTTCCACTTAAGACTCATATATATCCTGGAAGTAGGTTGTCCTTCAGCAAATAATGAAATTATGTCAAAGAAGAGCTACAGAAATTTTAAAGCTGGCTAAGGTGCTAACTTATGGCATTTAGTAGTTTCATTTTCTTCACCTTCCCTCTGAATACACTGCTATGTTTTTCTGTTTTTTTTGGATTTTTTGGGGGGGTATTGGGGATTGAACTCACTACCTTGGGTTTGCTAGGCAGACGCTTACACCACTGAGCTAAATCCCCAGCCCTATACTGCTATATTTTAATTGGAATTTGAGTTGTGTTCAGTTCTTGATTATTAAATGCTTCTGTAAACATTACTGTGTACATTACTTATTTTCCTATCCATGTTAGTTTCTTTGGGGTATGCACCATCTCAGAAACAGCACAGTGTGCCAGAGAACACAGCTTATTTCATGGCAAGACTGCTTTTTAGAAAGGCAGAACTCGTTTATGCTTCTAATAATAATGTGGATGGCAGCCTGATTTTTGATGTCCCCAATAGTACTGAGTTTTGTTAATTTTATTTGTAATTATGTCTGTCTGTGTGTGTTTATGTATATGAGAAGGTACCTCAAAGACTTCGTGTGCGTGCATGCGTGCATGTGTGTGTCTTTCTGAGCCAGGGTCTTAATATGCAGATCAGGCTGGTTTTAAACTTACAAGGATCCTCCTCCTGATTGTTGGGATTATAGGCATGTGCCATGCCTGGCTCTCAAAGTCATTTCTATTTTTTGTTTTTTGTTTTTTTGGGTACCAGAGATCGAACTCAAAACCTTGTGTTTGCCAAGCAAGCAATTATGCCTCTGAGCTAAATCTCCGGCCTCAAAGTCATTTCTTTAACCATTAGATAACTCTCATTATCAGGCAGGTGCTTATGCCACTGAGCTAAATCCCCAGCCCTAACTCTCATTATCATTATTTGGCTGTAAATTGTTTCGGTGAAAATATTTTTTATTTTTATTTTATTTTATTTTATTTTATACTAATAGGGACTGAACCTGGCCAGGGATGGAGGCAACCATTGAACTACATCCCCATCCCTTTTAAAAATTATTTTAAATGGTTCCTTTTTTTTTTTTTAAACATTAGTAGTTTGATCCTAATGCAGCAATAATAGTGGCAGTAGTGGTAGTGGTAGTAGTGGAAGTGGCAACCGGAACTGACTCTCACTAAATGCCAACTAGGTACCAGGCACTTGTCTCAACGTCTGACTCATTTTTTTGCAACAACCTCATTGCCTAAGCAGTGTTGTTGGCACCATTTGACAATGAAGAAACCAGGGCAGGGGGAGGTTACCCAGCTTGCCCAAGGTTACCCTGGTGGTGACTGGCAGAGCTGGGGTTGGCAGACAGGCAGTCTGCTTGCTGGAACCTGTATTCCTGATCCTTACTGCCCTTGCTGTGGCTTTCAGCCTGGCAGCATTGCATCTGCTGAGATTGTGTTAGAAATGCGTAATCTTATGCTAAATCTGCATTTTATTGAAACCCTGGTGATCCGTACACCTCACTGATGCCCTAAGCTTGAGCAGCTCCTCTCTAAGCCACCGTAAGCCACTGCTTCATGATGGACATTTCGGTGGTTCCTAACTTTTTGAAAACCCTTATACATACTGTGTTATTTTTCACATCTGCTAATAAACTTGCAGGATAATTTCTATAAATGAAATGATGGATTAAAGGAGTTGTT
The DNA here is from genome assembly GCA_004027295.1 of Dolichotis patagonum. NCBI lineage: Eukaryota > Metazoa > Chordata > Mammalia > Rodentia > Caviidae > Dolichotis > Dolichotis patagonum. The sequence continues at coordinate 16,702 of PVJX010022376.1, forward strand.
AAATTTAGATTTTAAAATGTTTTACATTGGAAATTGTTAAATTATCACCTATATCCATTGTACCAGTTTATTCTCACACCTAAAATGTGCATGAATACCTGTTTTCCTGCAATTACTGTTACTAAACATTTGGATCTTTGTGTGTCTGAGAAATAAAAATGGAAGCTCACAGTTTTCTTTGTACTTTTCTTTGTGTGTGGTTAACAATAAAGTTAACAGCTCTGATTCAGAAAGGTCTGGTATATGCCAGTCCTGTGTTCATACAGTTAATCTCACAAGCACATGAACAGGGCTGCTCAGGGTGACACAGCTAACGCAGAGTACAGGGGGCTTTTTTCACAGTCCTTACGCTTTCTGCCTGTAGTCATCTGGCATCCCTGAGTACTGTTAGCCCAGCATGCTCAGGTCTTGTACTGCTTTTGAGAAGACCTACAGGCTCTGGGAGCTTTGTGCTGTTCCACCCTGCTACCCAGGGAGCTGTTTGTAGGCATGTGGAATATTTTCCACGAGCTCTCCAGAGATCGCACCACATGGTAATAGAATCTGACTCTAGATTTATGAACATTTCTCCCACCCCCACCCCCTTTTAAAAAGAGAAAACTGGGCATTACTTTCGACTTTTGTGCCAGGAATGAGATGTTTAAATGGACTCCAAAGCCACTCTAAACTGTTTCAGAATGCAAAGTATGGTATCAACAGTAAAACAAGCTCAGGAGCAATAGCAGACTTCCTTGTGACACACCGAGTTCAAAATTCCGTTCTCATATGCCACTTTTATTGTTGTGGTGTTACTTTTCCTTCTTAAGGAGGTGCACGAGGACTTTGTTAGCTCTCACTTCTCCCCTGCCCCTCAGTACTGGGATTGAACCTGGGGAGTGCTTAGTTTTACTCCCATTTCCCCCCTCCTCCAGGACAAGTTTTCACTAAGTTTGCCTAGGCTGAACTGAGACCGGCAACCCTCGTATCTCAGCCTCCCTAATAGATGGAATTATAGGTGTGTGCTGCCATGTCTGACTAGCCCTCCCTCCTTAATGAGTTTAAATTGAGTAGCTGTGTGGTGTAATGCTGTTCTTTTTCTGACTGTATTGTGCAGGGCATTGCAGATAAGCTGATCCTTCTAGACTTCTCAGAAGGGACTAAAGGAGGGACAATGGACCTTGACATCTTCAGTCTGCCTAATGTGGAAATCAGCAAAGGTTTGCCTGTCCTACTTAAAAATGTTTGCTTTGCTTGCTCTTGTATTTGAGTCTGAGATTTTTTTGGGGAAGGGGCGCTGTGGTAGGGGTTGATTTCTATAATTTTAATGCTGAAAAGTGTCTTAAAAATCCCTGGGTTTTTCGGTCTCTGTGAAGAATACTATAGTTGCTTTGATGATCCTTTTGTCTGCTTCACGAAGAGCATCCCTTTGGAAGCTGGGTATTCGCTTGTGGCTGTCATTTCCAGGCATTGAAGTTCTTAAGGGACCTCATCTCTTCCAAATAGCTTTAAGAGACTAGTACATGGACCTTGGAGGTTGTGATCCATTTCCAACCTGAGGAAATTGTTTTTTCCTATATGTCTCATTAAGCATCAGTTGCTTCAGATGTGTGAAAGAACAGAATCCTTGGAATAGATGCACAGTGCATGGTGCAAGCCACCAAGTGGGGACAGGAGTTAGCTGCTGAACATTGAGTGCACATCACCTTGGGGCAGATTCCCTGTTCTCAGCGTTAATTTTGGTTGTATGTTTCTGATGGTGCTTCATTTCCTTACTGTTACATGGAGTCATTTTAAATGTAATGGTAACATCTCATAAATATATGATATCAGAAAGTAAATTAATAATTTGGGGAATTAAAGCTTGTTTGGAAGTTTTTAATTTTTATTTATTTATTTTTGTACCGGGAATCAAACTTGTAACTAGGTGCTTGCCAAGCAGGCGCTGTGCTGCTGAGCTGTGTCCCTCGCCCATTGTTTGGCAGTTTTAATAACACCCCATCAAGCACATGCATAAATGACTGCAGCTGACTGATCATCGTGAGTTGTACTTTTCTCCATTTGGATTTTTTTTGTCTTTTTGAGACCAGGTCAGGCTGGTCTTGAACTCACTTTGTTAGCCCAGGCTGGTCTTGAGCTCACAACAAACCTCCCACCCCAGCCTCCTGAGTGCTAGGATTACAAGTGTGTACCACCACACCCAGCCCCATTTGGATTTTTAAAATAGCTCCTGTCATGTTTTGGGGAGAGATTTACATATAATCATGCAAATATATATATCTATATGCATATACATATATATATATTACACACACATACACATAGTTATGCTTGTGTGTGATGAACTGAATCTGGAATGAATAATTATTGAGAATAGTTGCTTTAGGAGTGAGAATGAGAGATCTAGCTGTGGGTTTTTTTTTTTGCATGTAATTACATACTGTACTTATCTAAATCCCTTTCTTTGCTGTGTTATACACATAACATAAAATTACCATTAACAGAGCTGGGTGTGGTGGCGCATGTCTGTAACCCCAGCACTTGGGAGGCCGAGGCAGGATGATGGCAGCAGGTCAACCTGGGCTACATTGTGAGTTCAAGGCCAGCCTGAAATACACAGTGAGAGCTTGTCTTGAAAGAAAAAAAGAAAAAAATTACCTGTAATAAATTTTAGGGGCCAGGCATACAGCTTATTGGCAAGTTTGATAAGTTTTTAAGTTTGATTCCTGGTACCAAAACAAAAGCCTTTTAATACTAATTCATATTATATATTGGGTACATTCAAGTGTTGTAAGATCATCATCATTATCTACTTTCTAGAACATTTTTCTCACCCCCAAAGAAATTGTAGACACATTAAGCAAATGCTCCCTCTTTTCCCTTCCCTCAGTTGTTAAGTTGCTTTCTAACCCTGTGGATTTGCCTCTTCTGGATATTTCATATACAGTTATATCTCAGTAACCATTAGGGATTAGTTCCAGGGCCCCCACAAATACCAAAATCTGCAGATGTTCAAACCCTTTATGTAAAATGGTGTATTAATAGGCCAGGGATATAGCTCAGTGGCACAGCACCTGCCTGGCAAAACGCAAGGTCCTGAGTTCAATTCCTGGTACCAAAATCAAAATGAAACAAATAAAATGCAGTAGTATTTGCATCTAACATACACACATCCTCTTTGTGCTTTACTCCATCTCTAGATTACTTGTAGTACCTATTACAGTAAATCATTGTAACACTTTTTGTTTAGAGAAAAACAAAAAGTTTTACAAGTTTTACAAAAGAGGGAAAAGTCTGTACATGTTATAGTACAAATTTTTTTTCTCTTGGCAGTGCTGGGGATTTTTTTTCCCAGATATTTTTAATCTACAGTTGATAGAATCAATGAATCTCCCATCCATCAAAGATATGGGAGACCTACTGTAATCGCAGTCAAGCAATATGTGGGCTTTCGTGTGTGGTTCACTTAGCAGTGTTTCCACAGTTCACTTATAATACAGCATGTGTCAGGACATCATCCCGTTTTATGGCCGAGGACTGCTCCATGTTATGGATATAGATACAGTGCAGTTGATTTATCCCTGGATCAGTGGCTGTACATTTGGGTCAGACCTTTTCACTGTGGTAAATAGTGCTGCTGTGAACAATCAGGTATACTTTATTTATGTATGTATGTATTTATTTATTTATTTATTTTTATTTTTTGTCTTTTTTGAGACAGGGTGTCACTGTGCAGTTCAGGCTGGTCTTAAACTCACTTTGTAGTCCAGGCTGACCTCAAACTCACAATGATCCTTCTGCCTCAGCCTCCTGAGTGCAGGCTTTACAAGTGTGCACTGCCACGCGCAGCTCAGGTACACTTCAAAAACAAAAACAAAAACAAAAAAAACCTGTTTCCATTCTTTTGGGCAAATATGCTCAAAAGTAGAACTGCCAGATATTCTGGCAATTCTGTTTAACTAATACTTTTAAAAGTACTAGTTATACTTTATAAAGTGTTATACTCTTCAAGTCTTTTTTTTTGTTTTTTTGTTTTTGGTACCGGGGATTGAACTCACGACCTCGTGCTTACCAGGCAGGCACTTACACCACTGAGCTGAATCCCCAGTTTAAAGTCTTTTTTTTAAATGTTAGATTAAACTAGATTAGATTCTAACAGGTTAGATTTCAGCTTACTAACATGGCTCAGGCTGACCTTAAATTCATGATCCTCTCCTCATAAACTTCCTGTCTCAGCCTGCCAAGTGTTAGGATGATAGTCACGTGCCACCATGCCTAGTAACAGTCTTTATGAACAGTATGTAGAGACCCAAATATCTTCATCTGTTTCTTTGAATACCTTCTAATATTCTATCACATGGATGACTGTCTAATACACCAGAGAAATAAAAACATTTGTATTGTTTTTAGTATGTTTGGACTTATACTAACTAGAATACCTCAGCAATTATTCATGGTATTTAGACATGATTATTGGATACACAGGTGCTTGGTTTTTCATGGCTTATGTAAGACTTATCAGTAATGCTTTAAAATAAACTTGTATTTCATAACATCATCCTCATACTCTGAGAACAGTAATAAAACAGAGCATGAAATAGTCTTTATTGGATCTATTGCTATACTTGATATTGGATTTGAGAATCCCTTCCGATGAGTGTAACTACCACTGGTCTCAGGCCTAGAACTTGAGAACCAGTGGCTCAGCAGAAATGATACAGTTTGTTTCCTGGGTTTTCACAGAGATGGGAAAGAAGTGAGAGGCTTGTGTCCTAGTCATAGGTAACTACAGGAGGAAACTATGCAACAAGTCAGTGGTAAAGTTTGGAATTGAGCCAGGTAGACTCATTCTGAAGCCCTCAGTTCTAAACCTTGATATAACTAACTAGCTAGAGAGAGAGAGGCAGAGAGTGTTATGGTTTGTGTTTGAATGCACCCCCAAGCCTCATGCAGTTATGAAGGCAGCTGAATCTAGCATTTGTGATTGGTTTGCTGTCTAGCACTGGGATTGGTGGTGTGAGTGCTGCACCTGCCCAGGGGCGGAGCTGACATACAGTGTAAGGGTGGGAAGGGGGTGTGCTTTTCCTCTTTTGCCCTGTTTGCTCTTTCTGTTTGTGGCCGCCATGAATAGTTGCCCATCAGCCAGGCCACCCTGCCTTGGAGCCAGCTGAGTATGGATGGAAACCTTCAAAACTGTGAGATAAATAAACCTTTCCTTGCTTTACTTGGGGCGTCAGGTATTTTGTCTCAACAATGAGAGAAAAGTAACCAAAACAGATAGATAACAGACAATATCTTGTTCATGTCTAGTAGGATCTGGTACAATTAGCTGTGACTTATTAAGAGTTGATTGAATTAATAATGTCAAATAAAATCTTTTTCTTTTATTTTGTACCAGGGATTGAGCTCATGATCTTGTGCTTGCAAAGCAGGCACTTGTGCTGCTGAGCTAATACCCTGGCCCTTGTCAAATAAAATCTTACTTTTATCCTAACCTTGCAGTTTATACCATAAGTTTACATCACATGGTTATTGTTTTTTCTGATTCTCTTTACAACTGTATGATCCTACTGTCCTTATTAAATCACCAAGATTTCAGGGAATGGTTAGATAAAAACTTTTTATGCTTTCTAATCACAGAGAATTTAGTTGCTTATGTAACCGTTTATCAAAACCTGGCTGGCTGTGCATCAGACTCACTGAAAAGTTGCATTCTTTTTTTGTTGTTATTGTTTTTTATCAGTACCAAGGATCGAACTCAGGACCATGCACTTGCAAGGCAGGCGCTTATGCCGTTGAGCTAAATCCCCAGCCCCAAAAGTTGCATTCTTGAAAGCTGTTTCCCCTTAAACATTAATTAAATGAAACCTTCAGAATGTGAGATAATCTGCATTTTTATTTAACTTCCTCAGTAATCCATAAATACCCAGCCTAGCACGTAAGAACTATACTGGGAGCTGGTAGATAAGGAAGGCTGTACATGGGCAGAAGCTGCTTAAATTTAGATAAAAATAAGCACAGGCCAGGTGTAAATGACAGTTCATAACAGGAAAGTAAACAGCACAATGGTTTAACGACTGACTGTCTTACTTTTCTCATTGCTGAGACATAATACCCAACACACATGACTCAACAGAGGAAAGGTTTATTTGGCTCACCGTTTGTAGAGGTTTCAGTTTATAGTCCAAGGAAGGGTGACAGAGGAGAAACACTTTGTGGCAGGCAGAAGGTGGCAAAGCCTCAAAGTAGCAAGCAGCAACAAGCTATGATAACCCTCCTTTTGTCCCTTGTATCCCACCCAGGCTATCTACCTGAAGAGCAGATGGCACTCATCCAGGATGGGGCTGCCTTAATCCTAACATGACACCATCAGTCAGTCCCAGCAGCACATCTTTGATCCCAGCATCACACACTCTAGATCCAGGCACCTCTAAAAAGCCCCATCGATGACCACATCAGGCTTAAGGAGGACATCTGGATACAAGCCATAGCACCAAGGAAACTGCCCAGACAGTGAGGACCCTTGGAGTTGCGTGGAGACAGAGAGTTATTTTAGTCTGAGGAAGAGCGAGATACATGCCAGGTCTGCCATGAGCAGGGAGATCAGGCCTAGCAGAGAGGTGGGGAAAGCATATCCATTGCTCAGTGACTGGATCTGAGAGATGAGAAGATAAGACACAGGCAAGCCCTGCTCTCACAGAGTTCATGATGTGTTTGTTGTCATAGTTACACTGATGTTTATCTAACATCTGGTAAGTACAGTGATAAACAGAATTTGAGCAAAAGCCAACATCAGAAAAACAAGAGAAATAATTTGAGAAATGAATATAGACCAGTTCAGTTTGAGCTCAAAATTTATGTAACAGATTATTTTAAGAAAAATACTGGCTTCTAAACTCAAAAGAAGAGATTACAAGACTTGGAGCTTGATGGGAAAATCTTATAGAGGAGGTAGCTCTTCTTGTACTTTTGCACTCCTATTAAACCCCTACTGCTCTGTTTACTCATGAGTTAACAATGAGGGTAAAGATAGTTTTGTCACTCATAGTAGGGAAAGCTAAAGGCAGAAAAGAAAAATAATTCTGGCAAGAAAGGTTGAGGCCAAACTATAAAGTTGTAAATTGGACTTTCCATGAGTTTTAATGATACCAACAAGCCACCCGACCTCTCCAGGTACCAGTTCCCTCATCTTTATGAGGTGTGGAGCTTACGTTTCACAATGTGCTGTGTTTAACTGCATCTGGAGCCAGACTGCCTGGGCTTGGATTTTATCTCGTTTTACCAACAGTATGACTTTGAACAAGTTACTTCTGCATGTCAGATTCCCCATCTACAAAATGAGGATCCTATGTCCAGCCTGTGTTTGAGTTAGATTAGTAAGCAACTATCTGGAAAGCTCTCAGGACAGTTCCTGGTATCAGTTAATGGCATAAAAATGTTAACTATACTCTTTCCAGTTCTTGAGGTTTTGAGATGTCACCAAGGAACTACTCTGAACCCTGGAACACAGGAGTTACTGAAGAGGCCTCACAAAGAACTATGATTTTTTTTTTTTTTTTTTTTTTTTTGGTACCGGGGATCGAACTCACAACCTCGAGCTTGCAAAGCAGGCACTTAAGCCACTGAGCTAAATCCCTGGCCCAAAGAACTATGATTAAAATCAAAAGATTTAGTTCACAACTCTCAGGACCACAACCATGTCAGAATGTGAGCTAAAGTTGGATGGTACCTTTCCCTCTGGGCACATTGCTCAGATGTTTGCTCCTGAAGCTAGCTTAGGAAGACATCCATAGGGTCTTAATTAAGAATAAACTGTTAGAGAACATGCTGTCTTTTGCCTCAGCCTCCCAGAGTGTGCTGAGGCAGAAGACTTCACATATTCAAAACCAACCTCAGAGACTCAGTGAGACTTCATCTCAACATTTAAAAAGTGCTAGAGATGCAGCTCAGTATGAAGGCCCTGGGTTTAATATCCCCAGTGCTAAAAAGGAGTAAGAGACTGGAATCTACTTACTGTCCCCCTGGGCCTGAGGACTGTTAACTAGACTGATGCCATCCTTGTTACCTTATTATTTTTCTGATGCTGATAGCATCTGGGCACTGTTTGGGTGTGTGCTTACTGTAAAAATACACGGCAGAGCAGAGAATGATACAGCTGTACAGTGGCCTGCTTGCACCTGAGTTTTGGAAGGGGGAACACCACAGCCCAGCGTTTTGTAATCTGGAACAGTTGATCACCTGTAGGATTCAATGAAAGAAATGGTAATCGATTGGGATAGCTGATAGCATATTGTTTTCCCTTAAAAACTTAGGATTATATAGAAAACTCAGTCTTTGTATTTTGTGTCCTATGATCTGTTTTGTTTGCGTTTTTGGTATCTACTGCTTCTACTGGTTATACAGTATTCTTGCCCTAACCCTGAGTATTGTATATACTCCTGTACAGATAGGATTGATCTAGGGGCAGGTATGCCTAGAAGCTCTCCATTTGTTGACAAGAAAAATCTTTTTATCATGAACTAGAACTGGATTCAAGTCTGTATCTTGAGCTCAGACTGTTTCTTTTCATTCATTAGATTTGTCTGCCTCTGCTCATTCCAAGGTGGTGGTCTTCACAGTCAACTCTCTGGGTCATTCCGAGTCCTATCTCGACGTGGTGCAGGGCAACGTGGATATGTTCCGAGCCCTCGTTCCCGCTCTGGCACATTACAGTCCAGACGGTGTCCTGATTGTTGCGTCTCAGCCAGGTAAAAGGCTCTATTTTAAATTAACTCGATGTTCCAGAATGGTAGGATAGTCATCACTGATAAAAGCTGTAAAACTTAAAAGTATAGGAATAGAATCTTCAGTAAAACTGCTGTCATTCTGAGAAGTATGGTATTTTCATGTCCTGTCAGCCAGTTACTTCTTTTGACTGTTAATAACTAGAAGATTTAACTTACAATTTCTTTGAAATGTGGTATTGTGTTCTAGTTGTTAGCCATACCTTCTGCCGTAAAAAAGTAGTTTAACCCCTAAAGAAAAATTAAGTCATTTATGTGAAAGATACTTGAACAACTAAGAAATATTATAACATGTTAGTCAATAGGCTAGGCTATATTTCTGGAATTTTGTATTTTGTCAATTGTTTTAAAACTGTTTTACTTTAAGAAGAAAAATTTTTTTTTTTGGTGCCAGGGATCGAACTCATGACCTCGAGTTTGCCAAGGAGGCACATACACCGCTGAGCTAAACCCCCAGCCCAGAAGAAATATTTTTTAAGAGTTAGGTAGTATTCGACTCATTTGACTCAAATAGGTGAACAGATTTTTAAAAACCATTCCCAATATAATGTTAGGCTATGCATTTCATTTGCTTTTCCATAGTACTGTGCTCAGTTGAGTACACTAATTGGTCCCTTTAACCCTGACACCCATTGGCATGAAACAAAAAATTCATTTTATTAAAAAAAAAAACTATACTTCATAGTGGTGATATGTCAATCCATATTTTTGTTTACTTTTGTTATATTGGAGATGAAACCCAGGGGCTCTCTGCCCCTGAGCTACATCCCCAGCCCTTTTTATTTTTTATTTTGGGACACAGTCTCTCTGAGTTGCCCAGTCTGGCCTCAAACTTGGAATTCTTTTGCATCACCTCTCAGGTAGATGGGCTTGCAAATGTGTGCCTCCGTGCCTGCCAGTACTTTAGTTTAAAAACAGAAACTCAGCTTAACATAGTTTAGAAAATAGTAGAATTCATTCATAAAATGTGATTATTCTATCTTTCGGTACCCAGTTTTTACCTTCCTATTCTAGAAAAGTATCTGTTTTCACTCTTAACAATTTATTTATAAACAACAAAATCATATAAAATTTCTTGAAGCCTGTTTAGTGTATTTAATATACATTAAAAGTATGTCTCAATATACTAGGGACCAAAACAAGTGTACAAAAGCTCTAATATACTTTGCTTATTAAAATAAATATTTTATTTGTGAGCTAGGCTAGAAGTATATTTTAAAAATCTTTATATTTTCACCTTTTATGCAACATTTAGTGGAAATCATGACTTATGTGACATGGAAACTGAGTACATTTCCGGCAAATCAAGTGATTGGAATTGGATGTAATCTGGATTCACAGAGATTGCAATATATTATCACAAATGTTTTGAATGCACAAACTGGAGGCAAAGAAATATGGGTTATTGGTGAACAGGGAGAAGACAAAGGTAAGAAGTACATTCTGATTAGTTACACTGATAGATCACCAGTGGTTATGGGATTAGAAATATCTGGGGACTTTAGAGACATGTGCTTAGGTGGCTTTTGTTTCACATTCGACGCCTTCCTCATAATGGGCGCTATATTGTACATAGGGTCTTCCTCTGTGTCATTCTCATTGTATCACTTTTCCTCCACTTTAGGGTTACACAAGACTCCTTAATCAGATTTTATATTTTTTTAAAAACTGAATTAGAGTCCAGTAGCAATGTAAGGGTTTATTTTTCCAGAAAGAAATATTTAAATATACCTAGAGCATTTATAAAACTTTTCCAATTACTTATCCACCTTTCAACTTTGCTTATCTTTCCTAAGTTCGAACTTAAGACCTCTTCCCTAGATACATGCCTTTTGTTTCTTACTTTTGTAGACTGAATTTTCACTTTATTTATCCTTATATTGTTTTTAACCAGGTATTGCTCTCTGTCTGCCACAAAAAGCATTCAGTTTCAGTTCCCTTGGTGGAAAAGGCCCTTTTCCTACCCCAAAAGAAAACTTTCTCTATTTGACTTCAGAATCTCTGTCTTTACTCCTGTATTGTTTTGTGTTATGAAGCCAGGCTGGTCAGGTGATAAAAGTGCTGTTTCCTCTCATATTGTCCACTGTTATTCATATCAACAAATGGATGAGTATCTGCTGTCTACTTATGACTGTACTAAATGCTACTGTGATAGAAAAGAGATATAAAACACAGTCTCCGCCCTCATTGTACTTTAAACAAACAAGAGCAATGTTTACCACATATTTTAGTTAGCAGTAAGGTATAGGATACTGTTGTTAACTGCCAATATGAATATTACTGACTTATGAGCATTTGACGTGGGTTAAAATCACTAGGGAAAAAAACTATACAGGGCACCATTGAGTTGTACTTCGGAAGACTGACTAGGATTTGAATAGCTGGCAGAGTGAGAAAGACATTGCAAGAATGCAAAATCAGAAACAAGCAAAGACACACAGTTAAGTAAACCATGTTCATGATAAATAAAACAATCTGGACTAGTGCACAAGGTTTCAACCAGATAAGCCTGGTTAAAATTGTATTTTGGAGCTCTCTGAATACCTGATCAGTGAATTGGAAGGTGGTTCTCAGGCATAGAAGAACCATGAAAATGAAATGTTGAAACAGTAATTAGGGGAAAATTAATTACTTCATCATTTGAAATTCATTACTATTACTTTACTTGGTGTGGAAATGCCTTGGTTAGAGTGTTATGTAGGAAATAACCTCTCTGCCTAGGAGGAGGTGATAATTTGAGAACTACATGTTAAAAAATTAAATAGCTATTGAACCATAATGCCCCAACCCAAACCACCTTTTCAAAATCATTTTTTGGAATATATACTTTAATATGTATGCTTTGTATATATACTTTTTTCTTTTTTGTTGTTGTTGTATGTATACTTTTAATGTCTTTAAAGTTTTTAGCAGTGGTGCTGTCTAGATTGGATGTAACTTTTTAAGATCTGTGTTTATCTGCATTTTTAAATTTTGTTATATGGACAGGTATTTATATAATTTTTTTAGTATTTATATAATTTTAAGGACATTAAAAATTAGCAGTATTTTGTTTTTTATTTTTAGCAGTGTTTTAAATCTGTATAAGTTTGTACTAGCTACTTAGAAAGTTCAGTGCTAACGTAAGTCAAGCTAGAGAATAAACCCTTTTAAACCTGACTGAACAGAAATACTTTTCAGGACTCTGTGACACTAAATACTTGGGCAGCAAACAAGAACTTGGAGTAAACGTATCAGAGTAATTGATGTCTAGGGAGTCACACAAACCCAGCACCCCAGGCTCTGCTCACTGTTGCCGCTAGAGTTCTGGCCCAGTGCTCTCTGGCCGATCTTGTAAATCTCCCACCAAGTCTGCTTCCTGTTTCCTGCCCTGTGATGTGAAAGTAATGGTATTAGCTAAAACACTTGCCTCCCATTTTAATTTAGTCTTCCTAAAACATTCCTGTTTTCAGACTTTCAGGGCCTTCCTCTGAGCAAACCAGTAAGTTCCTTTGCTTGGCACGCAGGGAGCTCAAATGTAGCTCAAATCTTCCTTCCAATTATAGTTATAGGCACAGCCATGGTATTGTAAAATGGAGAGGAACCCAGGAGATCATCTGTTTCCTTTGGTTTTTGGTAGTCAGCAGTGATATAGGGGTAGTAAGGGGGACCTGCCCAGGAGCCTACAGCTTTTAGGGACAAGGCCTGCAATCTAGGTCTGCTGACTCCCAGGACCACTCACAGCTTTGCTGCTGCTATGGGAACCTTTGCCCGTAGCATTTACCTTCCTTCCCCATCTCTGCCGTACATCTGATCTCATCCTTCAAAGTCTAAATCGAGCCCCCTACACACCCAGAAGGTTTTCCCATCATATCACTCTACAATGATTTATTCACTCCACTGAACTAAAAGCAGTTGCCATTTGTATGGCAATTCAGTCTTGGGATCTCAGATAAGAATGAAAAATAAAAGATGGCGGACTGGTAGGTAGCAGGAGAGAGACCCTCTCTGAGAGAGACAGCTCAAATGCCAGAATAAAACACCCTGGAGAGACCCAAACAGAGAGAGATGGACTCTCACAACCCACAAAGAAACTAAAGTGCAAAAAAACCTCTCGAATATGAGGTCCTGGGGCTACCATTAGTGAAGATAAGATCAGCGAGCACAGCGCCCTCCTCGAGCCGCCTGAATTCCTGCCCGACCTCAACAAGCGATCTGCACCTAAGCGACTGGCTTGAGCTGCCGGAGCGCGGAGCTGAACAGCCCTGCGTGCAGCTTGCCCGGACTGGCACTGCACACGACCCACCCAGAGGCACCGTGAATTCCCACCACAGCCGCGCTGAAGTCGGAGGTCGGGGAGCCCAGCAGTTCTCGGGGACGCGGTGAGTGATGGGAATAAGACCCTCCCACGGGAAAGGGGAAACCGACTGGAAGACATGTTGGATTTGGGCAGGACAGCCCTAACTCCATAAGGAAGTGGCTTCAGCTGGTTGCTCCCCTCGCTGAGCGGATTAGTGGAATCTGCTTGGACTAGGCCCAGCCCCTGAGATCAGTGCACACTGACCCAGTGAAGGCCTGCAAAGGTTGACTGGCCCAGAAGGGAGGAGCTAGCGCACACTGCCTGTGGGTGAACTCTAATCTCTGGTAACCTACTGAAGAGAGCTAAAGCTCCTAGCCTGCGCCCTCTAGAGGAGCCTTAAACAACAAGAAAAGGGTCTGGGAATTACACTGTACTTATATAGAAGGAACCAAAAACATGACGAAAGGGAGAAATAAGAAAACACTCCCAGCCCCCAACCCTGAGAACATTGATCCAGGAGAGCTAAATACAAAAGAGATTGAGGGCAGCAAAAATGCAACATCAAACACAGCGTTAGCGGACATAAAGAGATATCTTCAGGACCTCGTAAGCAGGACCAAAACTGAAATATTAATTCAAATTAAACAAGAGATAAGTAGATTAATAAAAGAAGGGCTGGGCACCTCTCAAGAAGACACAGAAGAATGGAGGAACACAAATGGAGAGAAAAATTTAATGAAGAATTCAGGAAAAACCTAGAATTCATGAAACAGATTCAAAGAGATTATCAGGAAGCTAAAGACTCCATAGAAAGCTGGCAAAACTGCTTGAAAGAAACCAAAGATAGACTATCAAAAATTGAACACAGGCTTGCAATGTGGGGTCATGAAAGGGAAGATCTCTTAAAAATAACAAGGGAGCAGGCAGTAAAGATACAAAGACTGGAAGATGACAAGAGGATCTATAACTTAAGAATAAAGTATGTGAATGAAGA
>PVJX010022377.1:0-13958 GCA_004027295.1 Dolichotis patagonum
CTTGCACATCCTGGGGAAACTTAGGACCAGACCCAACCCAACTAAAGTGTGGGTTCTTCAAGCTCTCCTGACCCTTCTATGATCTCCCTAGCTAATTCACTTACCTCACACTCTAAATTACAGACTGATGGTGTCCAAATCTCTACCTCTAGGATGTATCTTTTTTGCCATCTAGATCTGGACTACTCTCAGCCTGTGTGGTTTCTCTGCTTGGCTGTCTCAGCAGCTCCTGAGACCTAATAATCCTTCTATGCCAGCAAATGACACTTGTACCCATTCTTCCCTCAGCTGCTCATGCCAGCAACTTGGAAACTATCCTGAACTCCTTTTTTTTTGGTACAGGGGATTGAACTGGTGACCTCGCACTTGTGGAGCAGGCACTTATGCCGCTGAACTAAACCCCAGGTCCCTCCTGGACTCCTTTTTCTCCATATTCAGCTCAAAATCTTACAGACTGCACTTCTATGGATCCCAATCTTACAGACTGCACCCTATTATCTCTAATAGAACACTTTTATTTCCCCACCCCTCTCCGCACCCTGATCTCAATTTAAACATCAGTTCCTTAAGTGTCTCTCCTGGCTGGCTCCATGCCCTGTGTCAGGTGATGCTCCTTCATGCTTCATGGCATCCTGTTTGTGTTGAATCATGGTGCCATCTCCCCCTCCAGTGGCATGTAGAGATGGCGGGGTGTCAAATGTGCTAGTGTCAGAGTCCCCATCCTGAGGCCCCAACCTCTGGAGTGGCCCATTCCCTTCCCACTCTGGAGTGGCCCATTCCCTTCCCACTCTGGAGTGGCCCATTCCCTTCCCACTCTGCTCACCGGCCTCAGCACTCTGTGGACTTCCTGCAGGACCTTCTTTACACTCTGCACAGAGCACAGCACCAGAGTGCAGACTACCACATCCATTGAGCCATCAGCCACTTGTTTCATGTCTTCTCCAGGAGCCACCAAGAACTGCTCATATTGGAGATGCCTGTTCTCAGCCATGCTCTTTGTCAGGAACTTCTCAAAGTTGGGGTTTGGGTCTAGGCAGGTGATCTTGCAGCCAGGTGGGTAGAACTGGAAGTTAGCACCAGTGCCACAGCCCAGCTCTAGCAGGGTCACATTCCCAGAGTTTCCCATAAGCTCTTTTATTTGGCTGAAGAGTTTCCGTTTTTGGCTCTCCATCAGGCGATTGTTCTTGGCTGTCAGCATAACCATCAGGTAGGGGAAGTACTTTTTGCACAGGGGCTGCCATAAGCCCAGCAGAGCCAGCAGGTGCAGGGGCAGGGTCAAGAGCAGCACGAGCAGCTGCAGGAGTCGAATCAGGGCGTCCATGGCACCAGTTCCAGTTGTGCTACTGCGGGACTTTGCTCAGCCTCTGCAGACTCGTTTCCCCACCTCCTGTGACGGGACTTTGCTCTTTTTCCTCTGCACGTGATTTCCTTTTTATAGGGTAGAGTGGGTGTGTGAAATCCTTCTAGAGGGCATGGATCCCACAGCCACAGGCTCTTTGCAAGTTAGGCACAGGTGATGTATTATTTCTGCATTTGGAGGTCCGTGGCTCAGCTGAAAGGGTGAGGTGTTCTGACTCACCTCAGGGTAGCAGAAGGGAGATAGCCTGGTTATCTCAGAGCTCAGCTTCAGGGCACTGAATGCTAAGGGCAGTGCTGACTCATGGGGTGTGTCCTCTGCTCCACTCAGATTATGCAAGCTGGAAATTCTGGTTGGGTTCCTCCAGTACACCCCCTGGACTTTGTAAACTGTGATGTGCCTTTGCCCCACATGGAGGCCAAGCAGAGTGTTTAGGCTTAGGCTTGATTGGTCCTGAGAAGGAGGGAGGCTCTGGAAAGGTACTTTCTGAGCTAACTAGTGTTCATTATCAAATTCAGGTCTTTAAGACCCTAGAAATAGGAGGAAAAAAAGCAAAGTCGAAGAGTTGAAGTCTTGGGTTCTAGTCTTAGTTTTGCCACTAATTGTGTTTCCTTGGGTAAATATTTTTACATGCTGGACCTCAATCTCTCATCTACAAGGTGGGGGAATCAAGGAGAAGCTGGAGGCCCTTACACAGGTTCCAGGATCTTCCCCTGCTCCCGTGCTTG
The DNA here is from genome assembly GCA_004027295.1 of Dolichotis patagonum. NCBI lineage: Eukaryota > Metazoa > Chordata > Mammalia > Rodentia > Caviidae > Dolichotis > Dolichotis patagonum. The sequence goes on from PVJX010022377.1 coordinate 2,086, forward strand.
TGTGATTTAAGGAGAGTAAAGAAAATTGCAGAAGCAGGTCTATACAGCCTCCTGGGGATCTGGGTTGCAGCCCAGGACAGTACCCTAAGAATTCAGGACAGACCAGAGAGCAGCACTAAGGCAGGGAGGTCTCAGAGACCAGACCTTTGGTTCACATGAAACGCTTTGTGGCTTCTCTTTTGGCTGAAACCACCCTCAGTGTCTTGGGAGTTGCTCCTCACAGTGTCCTGAAGTCTGCACACTGAATGTATAGTGGCCAAAGGGAAGTATTTTAAAGATACGTTTATGGAGATGCTGAATATTTGATAAGCTGGCTCATACTTATTTTATTTCTCTTTGGTTATTATAAAAGGGACTATGTTCTTTATACTTTAATTGGTTGCATTTGCACATATATCTCACTTTTTATTTTTGTAAATTTTATCTAGTTATCATATTAAATTCTTTCACTGTTTATGTCAATATTTTATTTTTATTCTACTTTAAAGAGAATAGAACCCAACAGAACAAAACAGAATAAAGCCAATCAAAACAAAGTAATGAAAGTGGTACAGAACTTCAAAACACGATACTAAGAAATTTCAGTGGCTACCATACTATATCTTACTATCTTCACAATAGTTGTCCATACCATCAGACATCAAAATCAAAACAAAAAAATGAAACCAATCAAAGCATAACATTGAATAAAACAAAATAAATTGAAACAAAACAAAATAGAACAATATTGCACATTGTTATCTTCAAAATAGTTGCTCAGATTACCAGATGCAGGGATTAAAAAAAACACAGTAAAATGGAGCAAAACATTGGATTTCAAAAACAAGACAGGAGCAAATGCAACCAATTAAAATACAAAGACAGTGCATTCTGCCATCCTCCAAGCAGATGCCCAGACCACCAGCCCCAGGCCTGCAGAGTCATCCAAACAATATAAGTATCAAGCTATTCTCTTCCCCTCAGTTGCTGTCATCTCACCTTGAGTCTTCCAAATCATTGGGTAGGGGTGGGGGGAAGAATGCTTTTCTGGTGTTTCAGCCCACCACCAGCTGGCTCACAGGAAGGCCTGGTTTTTCTTCTGGCTGAGGCTCTTACCCATCAGCATGGTGGAGCTTGCTTCGTGGGAAGGCATGGCTTCTATTCTGGTTGAAGCTCTTACCAATCCACATAGCAGAGCTTGCTTCATGGGAAGGTGTAGTTTCTCTTCTGGCTCTATTTTATTTTATTTTTTTGAGACAAGGTTTCACTATGCAGCTCAGGCTGGCCCTGAACTCACTTTGTAGCCCAGGCTGGCCTCAGACTCACAGCAATCCTCTTGACTCAGCCTCCCGAGTGCTGGGATTATAGCTGTGCACTACCATGCCTGGCCCATATTAATTTAAAAATCTAGATTCTTTGAATTTTTCCAAGTACAAAATGATACATAGAAATGATGATAATTTTACTTTTCTTCAATTTTTATATAGTTTTTTCTTGCTTCATTGCCTTAACTACCATAATGTATTCAGAATGTTAAACAGTAGGATGCATATGAAATTACTTTTCTTGTCCTAGACATTATTTGAGAATTCTTCTCTACTTTCTCTTATGCAGTTGTTCACCTCTGTTCTCTTGGCTTTTTGTCTGTTCTTATATTCTTTGTTCTATGATCAGGAATCTGCCAATTACATTTCTCTGGCTCCCAGGCTTGCTGGTTTCCTTGTGGGGTCTGCCAGTAGACAGCACTGGGGGTGATCACATTGGGAAGAAGAGAGTATCTTTCTGCTTCTGGCTGGATGGTGCAGCGGTTTTCTCCGTGGCTCTCTGGAACAGCAGTGGGGATGGAAAGGTTCCAGCCTCCATCTGCCAGGTCAGGGGACACAACTTTTCAGCAGTTCCAGCTCTGGTGGAAGTGCCCCCTCTTGGCAAAACTAGAACATGTGATGGCTTGAGCACAGGATATCCTTGGGAGGCTGGGGCTGGAGTGGTGTAGGTGGCTTGTGACCTCTGGGTCTCATCCTTTTCTTCTTTGTTTCTGTCCCTCCAACCTTCCAACTTCTCCCTTTGGTTGTTCTGTGTTTATAACACATTTTTGACCAGTTCTCATCACATTTCTTCTGTTTGAAACCATTAGAATGATTTTCCTTTGCCTGAGTAGCCCTTTATTAGTATATCCATTAGTAATAATGTGAACTTTGGAGTTGAGATAAAAATATTTGGTTGTGTTAAGTAGATGTTGAGATGAGTGCCTCTTCTTCCTCCTCTTCCCTTCCTCCTCCTCCTCTTTTTCTTCTTTTAACTAGGAATCGAACTCAGGAACTCGCACTTGCCACATGGGCACTGTGATGCTGTGCCCTATCTCCAGCTTGTAACTCCTCTTCTGCCTTTACTCTCAACTGATGAATTTGCTTCATACTTTATGACAGGAGCTACCAGATGTAAACTATCACAAGCCCGGCCTACAAATTATTTGCATCTTTCTTTCCTTGTTACAATACAGGATATGTTGTTCTTCCTGTCAGGGGTCAATCTCTCTTTTTTATGCCTATATTATATCCTTTCTTAGCTCCTCAAAGTTTCTCATCACTGGTTTTTAAAAAAATTATGTCACTGAAGAGGTTTTATTGAGATGTAATTCACAAGCTATGAAATCCATCCATTTATATTGTGCGATTTGGTGGCTTTAATATACTGAGAATTGTGCAACCATCACGATAGTCAATTTTAGAACATTTCTACTGCTTCACAGAGAAGCCCTGTGCTTATTAGTCACTCTCATTTTCCTCCTTCATCACAGTCTACTTTGTGTCTCTTTGGGTTTACCTTTTCTTCACATTTCATATAATTGATGTAGTTTTTCCGAGTGCTTCTTTGACCACTCAGCATAATACTTCTAAGATCCATCCCTGTTGTGGCATGTAGCAGTACTTCTTTCTTCTTTCACCCAGGTAACATTACACCGTATGCCACATTTTATTTATCTATTCATTAGTTGATGGACCCTTGAGTTGTTTCTAACTTTTTGGTTATTATAATAATGCTACTTGGAATTCTTGTCTTAGTTTTATCTTTGTTTATTCCCCCCACAAATCATTAATCTCTGGCTCTTTAAGGATCTTTCATCATGTTAAAATGCTGTAATATATTTCAGGTTAATAAAAAAACCAGTCCTCTCTTGACTCCACACCTCCCTTTAATGACCAGCCCATTTTATCTTTCTACTTCAAAGTCTAACTTCTTGCATCATCTGCTTGTTATACAATTTCTTCACCTTCCATTCACTCTCCCTTGCCTCTCTCCATAACTCTGTGATAAGCTGCTCTTGTCACAGTGGTGTCCACATTACCAGCTACCGGGATAGTCTCTGTATCATCTTGTTTGACCTCTTCACAGCTTTAGAACCAGTTGGCTACTATTTCTTCACTGAAATACTTTCTCATTTAGGCTCCCCCGACACTGCAGTCTCATTTGTCTTCTTCCCCTGCCTAATCCTTGTTAGACTTTTTTTTAAAGATCTTTTTTGTTTACTTAAATCCTAAATTCTTTTGGATGCATAATTTTGGATCTTCTTTTGTTACTTCTTATTAAGTAATCTCATCATTTAAAAAAATAGACTTTGGGCTGGGGGTGTAGCTTAGCAGCTATAGCCCTTGCCTGGCAAGTGCAAGGTCATGGGTTTGATTCCTGGCACCAAAACAAACAAACAAACAAACAAAACAAAACAGAAAAAGACTTTATTTTTTGAGCAGTTTTAAACTTCGTAGCAAAATTAAGAAAGAAAGGTATAGAGATTTATAACATCACCGTACCACACATCCACAGCCTCCCCCATTTTCAATGCCCCTCAGGAGAATGGGCCTTTGTTACAAATGATAAACCTTTATGAACAATCATTGCTGCTTAGTCCCAACCATTTTCATGGTCTACATACCATGCATATGCTAATTAACCATGCATTTACCTCTTCAGTATAGATCTATCTGTGAGTTTCAAACCTACATCTTGTTTACTGCTTGATATCTTCCTCAGCATGCCTACTGGATGTATTAAACCTAGAACATCTAAAAGGGATTTAGGGCACGCCCCAAATCTCATCTCACTCTTTGCCCATCTTCTTTGTTATTTCAGAAAATGGAACCATCAGTTGCCTGATCGCTTCCACAAAAACTGGGATTCATTCAGCTTTTTCTCTTTCTTTGTCCTTTCTCTTTTCTTTCTCTTTAACAAAATCTTGATACTCTGGTTTCTCTTCAGATCGTATAAGTCTTTCGTCTTTTACAAAATCTTGGTGTAATGGAGATTTTTAATATTCATGAGAGTTGATAGAACAGTATATTATGCTCCCCCATCTGCATTGTCCATCCCAAGCGATAGCCAGTCCTTTCCAGTTCATTTACTCATCCAACATTTACTTTCTCTTCGTGTGTTGTTTTGAGATATCATGCCACTTAATCTCCCCCGACCTTTTCTGAGTACTGGGAATTGAACCCAGGGCCTCATGCATGCAAGTACTTCATCACTGAGCTACTCTCCAGCACATCTCTCCCCACTCTCACAAAGATGCAGACTTGCCAGATACACACATAGAATTCTAGCTACTTGGAAAGCTGAGGAAGAAGGATTAAGAATTTGAGATCAGCCTGGGCAGCTTAGAAAGACTCCAACTCAAACAAAACAAAAACAAAACAAAACAAAGGCTGGGGCTATACCTCAGTGATAGAATTCTTGACTAGGATGTGTGAAGCCCTGGGTTTAATCCCCAGTACTACTACTACTACTACTACTACTACTACTACTACACACACACACACACACACACATGCTGTAAATACAGTTTTATTACCCTTAAAAATTCTGAAATTCTAACATAAAATTCCTTAATTCATCTAGGATGCTCCTAGATGCTGGGTAGCCAATTGAAAGATGATTTCCTTCCTTCCTTCCTTCCTTCCTTCCTTCCTTCCTTCCTTCCTTCTTTCCTTCCTTCCATTTTTCTCATTCTTTTTCATTCTTTCTTTCTTTCCTTTTTTCCTAGGAATTGAACCCAAGGCCAGCCTACTACTGAACTATATGCCACTGAGCCTGCCTAGATTTCAGTTTTGATTAATCTTTTTCCTTCATTCTCACATCTAAGATATCCCCAAGCCTTGTTAGCTTGGATTCTCATTTCATTCCTTTTTTCTTTTAATAATTTTCTTGGTACATGCTTGCAGCACCTAATGATTACATTCATCATGGAGAGTAGGCAAGTGTATATAACACATCTTAATTCTTTTTACTTCCTTTCCCCACCTCTTCCTCTTTCAATTTATTGATTTCATGCATTCCTTTCTTTTCCACTAGTATAACTCTAGACCATTCCATGACCTTCCCCTGTCTGGCCCACTACAATTGTTTCATAACTTCCATCTATTTCTTAAAAGTCCTTACTGGATCTCTATTATCATTAGCACAGAATCCAAACTCTCCAGCACTGTTCCCGAGCCTCTTCATCAACTACTTTCTGCCCACACGTGGAACTCTTCCCAACCCCCTTGCAGCCTGCAATCTTCTGCTCCTCCTGCCGTTAGACCTAGGGCCATGAGCTCCTCCCTCTTTCTTTCTTTCTTTCTTTCTTTCTTTCTTTCTTTCTTTCTTTCTTTCTTTCTTTCTTTCTTTCTTCTTTCTCTTTCTTTTTTTCTTTCACTTTCTGTTCAGCAGTCCCTCCTCCCTCTTATCTTGGTAACTTTTATTACTCACCTTTCAGGTCTCACCCAAAGGTCCTTTCCCTTCCTTGATCTAGGTCAAGAGCCTTAACTCATTGTGTAATAATTGTTCTTTTGCCTTCTGTCTATAAGCTTCATAAGAGCAGGAATAAGACTTTTTTCTTCATTGCCACGTGTCTGCCTTCCAACTTGGTGCCTTGGGCTGGGGATTTAGCTCAGTGGCATAAGTGCCTGCCTTACAAGCATGTGGTCGTGAGTTTGATACCTGGTACCAAAAAAAAAAAAAAGCCCTAAACCAACTTGGTGCCTAGCAAGTATAGATACACTGAAAATGTGCATGTCAAACAAATGATGAATAGGCTTAATCACATGATAATTATTTCATTCATTTGTTCGTGTTTTAAAATCTGCAATCTAGCGGGTTAGCTTCACAGTGTCAGAGTCCATTTTCTTCTTCACTGCTATATCCTCAGGGCCATTTCTAGTGCCTGTCTCAGAGACTTAATATATATTTACTGGACAGATTGAGGGTTTTGCATACCCATCTAAGGAGCTAGGCTCTTGTACTACTGGAAATGGGATGAGTCATATTGTTAGGTTAATCTGTCGCAAATGTTTCTCTGATGGTCACTTTAAGAGAAGAAAGACTAGACACCAGAAGGCCAGTTGAAAGGTGATTTCTAGTAGTTCAGGGAAGGGACAGTGAAAAGTGGAGAGTAGAGATGGGGAGAGAGATCAGATTTATATAAGTATTAAGAAAACAGTATAGTAGGGTTAACTTAGCAGTATAGTTGTCTAGCATGCATGAAGCCCTGAGTTCAATCCTTAGGACTGGGAAAAAATAGATAAAATTTTTATATTTTAAAACATTTTGATATAATATGCATAATATAGCAATTACCATTTTAGAGAGCTCATCCTGTCCTCTCTGATTTGGTTTGATGTCCCTGGGTGATCTCCACCAAGAACCTGGGGGTTGTTCTTTCATCCCCACTCCCACATAACCAATCCTCAGTTTTGGTGTGTGCTTCTAAATACCTTTTAAACATATCTTGACCTGTGATCTCTTTCTTATTCCAGCCACCAGACATTACCTTGGGTCCTATCATTTGGCATCTGGATTGCAAAAACAGCTTTGGCACCTTCAGCTCCATTTTCTCACAGTTACCAGGCATTATTTACCCAAACCTCAAGCATGACCGTACCACAACCTTATTCGAATATCCAAATAGTTTCCTCATTGTCCACAGGACAAAGTCCAAGCTTATTGCTGAGGTAGACGAAGTCCTCTGTGGCCAGTCCCCACTCAATACCTCAGCTGCTCCTGAGTGCTTGACACCACACACATGTGCAGCCTTCTTCCCACCAGCTGCTTGGCCCCAGTGCCCATGCCAGCCTGCTCCTCTGCCTGGGAGCTCATGGTCCTTCATTTAACTCAATTCCTCTCTTGTCAGATTCTGTTCATAATTTTTTTTTTTTGAGACAGGTTCTCACTATGTAGTTCAAACTGACCTTAAACTTGCTATGTAGCCCAGGCTGACCTCAAACTTATGACAGTTCTCCTGCCTCAGCCTCCCAAGTGCAGAAATTACAAGTGTGTGCTATCATGCCCAGATTCAAATTCTTTTTTAAATTTTTTTTTTATTTCCCAGAATGGCTTTCTTGGTGACTGTCTGACTGAATAAGAATAGTATTCAGATACTATTCTGAATGTACTTATCATACTGTGCTAAAAATATCTGTTTCTGTATCTGTCTCCTTTAATGCCTGTTGGCTGCTAGAGTACAGAGACCATCTCATAGATTTCTATGGTCCCAAAAGAGTAATCAGGTGTGTTTGTAGAATGAATGAATGCTGTAAAGGAACCAAATAGATGAGTAGTAAATAAAATACACTATAGGAAATTATTAAGTGAAATTCAAAGCAGTAGCACATGGGGTTAGTGCAAAATATGTGTGAGTCAGACATGGTGACACATGCTTGTAATCCAAGGACTGTGAGAGGCTGAGGCAGGATGACTCACTATGCAGCCCAGGCTGGCCTTGAACGTGGCGATTCTCCTGCCACCATTTCCCAAGTACTGGGATTACAGGTGTGAGCCGCAGTACCAGGCTTGAATCTTCACTTTAAAAAAAATCTTAAAGTTTTTACAATGAGACATGACAGAAAAAAAATCACATTGGTACATGTGGAAGAGTGTGATCACAGCCGAGCGAAGGCATCTAATTGGAACACCAGTGCTTGTCACCTACACTGAAGCTGAAGCTTGGGAAGTGTGACATGCGACAGGGCTCAAAGGAATGGGTAACTAGTACTCTTTTTCCTTACCCTCTCCTTCACAGAATCCACACTATGCTCCTCATAATCGTTTTCTAGGGCAGCCACATCCTCCTGGGCCTTAGGAAACTTCCCTTCCTGCATCCCCTCTTTCATGTACCTGTAAACAAAGGCAAGCTTGGCATACAGCAGATCAAACTTGTGGTCCGGGTGAGCCCAGGCCTCTGAAGTGGCTGTGGTGCTGCTTAGCATGCACACGGCCTGCTGTACCTGGTGAGGTTTCCACCAGATGCCATGGTGGGAGTCTGATAATTAATGCCAACCTTGAAGGCAGTGGTCCCCCGTCCACAAACTGGATGCTGTGCTTGGTTTTGATGCTCTCAGTGGCAGCATTGACATCTTTGGCAACTATGTCACCATGGTACAACTGGCAGTAAGGTGAAGATCACATTTCACCATCTGGCTGGCTGCTCAAAGCAGGCGTTGGTGACGTCTGCTATAGTCAGTTGTTCGTGGAAGGCTTTCTAGCAGAGACTTCAGGGGCATATGTGAACAGAGGGAAGTGGATTCAGGGTCAGGCACCAGGCTGGTCTTGAATTCTCTCAGATCAACATTGAGGGATCCCTCAAATGTAAGAGAAGTGGTGAGGAAAGATCCAATTTGGTTAATAAGGAAGTTAAAGTTAGGTTAGGTCGAGTGCTCAATATCAAGGTATCATGTCGTTTTTAGACAGGGTCTTGCTATGTAGTTCAGGTTAGTCTGACCTTGAACTCACTGTGTAGCTCAGGCTGGCTTCACATTCAAGGTGATCCTCCTACCACAGTCTTCTGCGTGCTGAGATTGCAGGCAAGCATGCTTGGCTCAGGACTGAGATTTCTATGACAGAGTGTTCCAAATGGTGTGAGCAGTAGGGATGGAGTTATACAGCTCTAACAAAGCTGTGGAAACCTGGAGATCTGGGGAAATGGAGAACTCCATCTTGGATTTCTTGGTGTAGTCATCAGAGAGATGTTCCATCAGCAGGGAGGTGAACCATGAGCCAGTTCCCCCACAAGGCTGTGGAAAACTAAGAAGCTCTGTGGACCTGTGTACTGGTCAGCCAGTTTACAAAGTCAGTCCAAGATGAGGCTGAGGGTTTCCTTGCCAGTGGTGTAGGCCCAAGGATGTAGTTGTTGGCAGTATCTTCCTTGCCTTTGATGAACTGCTCAGGGTAGAAGAGATGGCAGCCAGTGTAACCTTTATCTGTGATTGGGTTCCAGTTCTACAAATAGTGCCCTGGACACATTTTTTGCCAGCACTGGTCTCGATGTAGAAGGTGTTGAAGGAGTCATCTCTCTCCCCAGTATTCTTGTCACTTGGCATCTGACCATCAGATGGAGGTACACGTATGCATGGTAGTACAGGTTAGAAAGTGAAGCTGAAAGGAACAAACACTTAGCTTGCTGCATCCCTACAAGCTAAGAGTTCTTGTAAGTAATGCACTAGAACCTGCATATTTAACCAGATGCTCCAGGTCCCTTATATGTGTATTCCAGATTGAGAAACACTACTCTAGAAAATATTGGTTGGGAAAGGTGATGGGCTCTGGAGCTTAGGGTCCTTACTGTCTTTTTCTGGCCCAGGAAGCAGAGCTCTATGTGGTTGGCTGGTCAGATGCTAGAGCTTGACTTCAAGAGGGATATTTTATATTATATATTATATGCATAATATAAAATATAATATACTATATATACTATATAATATTTATACTATATAATATAATATTATATACTATATATTATATTATATTATATTATATTATATTATATACAATACATTATATATAATATATATTTTAAATAAATAAATATATATATATATATTTTTTTTTTGAGGCAGTTTCACTATGCCATTCAGGTTGGCCTTGAACTCACTTATGTAGCCCAGGCTGGCCTTGAACTCCCAGCAATCCTCTCACCTCAGCCTCCCAAGTGCTAGAATTACCACTAGGCATGCCTGGCAAGAGTGCTATTTTATTTATTTATTTATTTTTGTCTTATTGAGACAAGGTCTCGCTATGTGGTTCAGGCTGGCCTTGGGCTCACTTTGTAGCCCACGCTGGTCTTGAACTTGCAGTGATCCTTCTACCTTAGCCTCCTAAGTGCTGGGATTACAGGAGTATGCCACTACACCTGGCTGGAATGCTATTTTATTTTATTTTTTTATTTTATATTTTATTTTATTTTTGAAAGGGTTTTGCCCTAGAATAAATTACAGGACATCATGGCAGTGGTTCAACATGGTGGAAGGCCAAATCAGAGATGCTTATCCTGCCGGCCACTTCTTCCTTCTTCTCCGATTACAACTTCCTCCTTCCTTTCTCCATGTGCACAGAGAAAATTCCAGTCAGCTCCTTGTGCTTCATCAATGCGTGCCCCAAGTGCCACATGCAGTCAAAGGTCATAAATACCCCACACCCTCATATCTGGTCAGAGGAGAAAGCCAAACCATTGCTGGTTGTGGGCTCCTCTCCACATTCTTTAAATAAAAAGGCCACTTTTACGTTTTCTTATATTTTGTTTCTCTATTATGCCAGAAAACTAACAATTTTATTTTAGGAGTGCTATTTTAAAGGGAGGGGACAACATTGTGCTCAGTCATTGTGGGTTTTGGCCTCACAGGCAAAATCAGTGCCTGGGGACTGGGACTGGGCTTGGTTGAATAGGCTGAAATAAAGTTTAGCCAAGATCAGGTGGTGTAGGTGTGGCAAGGAATGGACCTTCATGGAATTGATAGGCAAAAGGCCTGATCTATGAGCACAAGGGCCAGAGAATCAGATGTGGGAATTCCTGGGGTTGGGCTTGTGGCTGGGTTGGGCTGGTCCTCAACTCAAAGGGTCAGGGATATGGTGAGTTCCAAGAATGGGGTGAGGCTCAGGGTTGCGGTAAGGATCAGAAGGTCTAGCACAAATATTCTTGTAACCCAAAGCAATACTTTAATATTTTGACAGAAGGCTTAAAGTGCCTTGCATCAAATTGTAGTTGTATTTCTCCTTTTAAGATAGGTACCACCAACAGAGGAAGCCATGAGCAACAATGTGATGGGCTACAGTAGCTTGTGATCTCAGCCTAATCCAAGAGCTCTGAGCCACCCTGTCAAGGCTGGTCTTGGTCTCACAACATGATTGTGCTGTTCTTACCCTGGTATCCAGCCCCTGGGGAGACAGGAGTGTATTGTGTCTTCCTGACTGTGAATTCAAGGTCATTTTGGGTTACATAGTGAGTTCAAGGCTAGCCTGAATTGTATAGTGAAAACTTGTCTCCAAAACAAACAAACAAACAAAGAAACAAACACGCAAACACAAAACAACAAAAAATCCTACTTATTTAGCAAAAATTGTGACTGCAATATAATATTCTTAACTATAGTCCTCATGTTGTACATTATATTTACAGATTACCTTATATTCATTGACATATCTTATTTCCCCTCTCTCATCTCACCCCTGGTAACCACTGTTTTACTCTTTTTTTAAAAATAATTTTATTTAAAGATAAAAAAACAAAACAAAACCAAACAGAATAAAGGGTAACAACAATACAGTGTTCCAAGGAAAAAAGGAAAAGAACAACAACAAAAAAACCTAAGAAATTATTACTTGACAAATTACATACTGACTTCTTGGAAATAGTTGTTCAAATTACAAAGTTAAAACATGTAAAGTAGACATTTAAACAGTGAGACTGTTAACGGTTCTGCTCCACAATCTGACAAAAACAGCAATATGGTCATCCATCTCACCCACTCAAATATACATGCAATTATATCAAAAGGGTAAAATTATAAACACAACAAAACAGGGCAAAGCGGATCACAAGAAAGCAATGTAAAAGACAAAAATTTCAAAACTATACAATCGGAGATATTCACTCT
>PVJX010022377.1:14058-30517 GCA_004027295.1 Dolichotis patagonum
AGCCAAGAATGGCTGTCATAGTGTCTCTCATTCTCCTCAAAACAGCTGTCCATACCTTAATGTGTGTTGAACTTAAACAAGGCAAAGCAAGCTAAGATCACTTTGAACAAAAAGTGATAGTTTTGCTGGACTTCACATCATGACATTATGGAATCAGCACTGGGTATTGTAGTGTCTCTTTTTCTTCAAAGTAGTTGTTAATTTCAACATGTGTTACATAGTTGGTTCTCGTAAACTGTTTGTAAGCTCTACACATGCATGAGTCTCTACATGTATACACTGTTTTACTCTTTGTGTATTTTTTTAACATACCACACATAAGAGAGATCATGAAATATTTGTCTGTGTTTGACCTATTCCACCTAGCATGTCCTCCAGTTTTTTCCATGTCACAGCAAACAGCAGGATCTCACTTTCAAAGGCTGAATAATATCTTATTGTACACCCATACTGTAGCTTTTTTCATTCATTGTCTGTTGGTGAACACTTCTGTTTTCATATTTTGCCTATTGTGAGTAATGCTGCAATGAAAATAAAGTACATATATTTTTATGTGGTGATGATTCCCTTTCCTCTGAGTACATGACTAGAAGAGGGACTGCTGGATTATATGGTAGTTTTGTTTTTAATTTCTTTAGAAACTTCATATGGTTTTCTATAGTAATGGTACCAATCTAGAGTCCCATGCTGGATTGTCTCTATGTGACTTGCTTTCTCCTAAGACTAAGACCTGAGGGAAGTGTTAACAAAGAGTGATTACAACATAAGAGCAGGAGGAAACACTTCCAGAATGGCAGGGCTTTTGAAAATGTGTCCCTCCATAAAAGCAACAAGAATGCTGGGAAAATGTTTAAAATCAAGCCAGGCCTAGTGGCATACTCTTGGAATCCCAGCACTTGTGGGGCTGAGGTAGGACAATCTTGAATTTTAGCGAAACCCTGTGGGGAAAAAAAACCAAAAACAAACAAAAACCTGAGTGTGGTGGCACCTGCTTATCATACCAGCCCTTGAGAGCCTGAGGCAGGAGGACTGCTGCGAGTTTGAGGCCAGATTGGGCTACATAGTGAGTTCAAGGCCAGCCTGAAATACATAGTGAAACCCTGTCTCAAAAAAAATGAAATATTTTATTTTTTTATTTTAAAGAGAATAAACAAAAGAGAACAGAACAAAGCAAATCGGAACAGAACAATGCAAGCAACACAGCACTTCACAACAAGACAACAGGACATCAACAGTAGTTACCATAATGTCTTTTTTCTTTGAAATAGTTGAGCATACCTTCACACACAATATCAAACATAACAAAATAGTATAAAACTATTCAAAAGAATGAAAGCATTACAGGACTTCAAAACCAAATAACAGGAAATGAACAATAGCTGCTATCTCATTTTCCTCAAAATATCTCATTTTCCTCAAAAAAGTTGTCTATAGCATCACATATAATAAAATGAAACACAACAAGATAGAACCAGTCAAAACAGAAGAACAAAAGCATGGTAGGGCTTCAACATAAGATGATAGTAAACCAGCAATGGCTACCATAATGTCATTTTCTTCAAAATAGCTGTTTATACAATCACACATAATAAAATCAAACAAAACAGAGCAAATCAAACAAATGAATGAGAGCATTATAAGACTTCAAAACAATAGGAAACCATGATTACCATAATATATCCCATTATATTCAAAATAGCTGCCCCTACCATCTGAGCATAAAATCTAACAAAATAAGACAGAACAAAGCCAAACCTAACAAAATTGTGTAAATAATGCAAGAATTCAAGACAAGACAGTAAGAAATCAACAATAGTTTCCACTTTTCCCTCCCAAGTGTTTCCTCCTCTTTTCTCTTACATTAACTATTTTGCTTTTGGATCCCTTTAACTCCTTCTGTTTCTTATGCTAGGGTTCATGCATATGAATTCGAACTGTTGAGCCCATGAACATGATCTCCAGTTGCGTCCATTTACCTACAGGAGCATTGAGATTATTCTACTTTATAGCTGGGTAGCTTTCCACTGCATGAAAATACCGTATCTTTCTTATCCATTCTGTGGTTGATGGGCAAGTTATTCTTGCTTTTTTTTTTTTTTTTTGGTCTCCTGTCAGATGGAACAATTGTTTTCTCTCCTTTTTCAGTCTATGAATTTCCTTTCCAGTTAAATGTGTTTCTTGTATACAGTATATCAATGGATCTTGTTTCTTGATCCACTCTCCCTGTGTTTCTTTTTATTGCTGATCTGAGGCCATCTACATTAATGGTTATAACTTACATACTTTGCTTTGTCTCTGCCCTGATATTCCCCTGTTGTTAGCCCTCCACTTTTCCCCTTCATTCAATTGCCTGTCTTGTTTGGCAATCCTCCTCTTCTGCTGTTCCTGGAACCATGGTTATCTTTATCTCTCTCTAGAATATTCTTTAGCACTGTCTATAGGATTGGTTTGGTAGTCATGAATTCCTTCATTTGTTCTTTATCGTGGAAGTATCTTATTTTTCCATCAATTTTGAAAGATAGCTTTGCAGTGTAGATCAATCTGGGTTGGAAGCTGTTTTCTTTCAGGGTTTGAAATACTTCATTCTAAATTCTTCTTGACTTGATGATTTGTGTTGATAAGTCTACCATGACTCGGACTGATTTTCCTTTATAGGTGATCTGTCTATTTTCTCTAACAGCTTTTAATATTCTGTTGTTGTGCTGAATTTCTGGGATCTTGATTTTTTTTTTTTGTACCGGGGATCGAACTCATGACCTCACAGTTGCCAGGCAGGCGCTTAAGCCACTGAGCTAAATCTCCAGCCCGGGATCTTGATTATTATATGTTTGGGTGTAGACTTACTTTGGGTATGGCTAGTTGGAGTTCTATATGCCTCATTTATCTTCATGCCAGATCCATTTTCCATGTTTGGGAAGTTTTCTTCTATTACATCAGTAAATATCCTTTTAATTTCATTTGTGTTGACCCCTGCTTCTTCACCGACACTTATCACTATTTTTTTTTTTTTGAAGGTAGTAGAAATACAACAGAACAAGACAGAACAAAGCCAATTGAGACAGTGCAGTGAATTTGGTACAGAACTTCACAGCAGGTTACTGGGATAACAGTAATAGGTACCATAGTGTATCTCATTATCTCACAATAGTTGTCTAGTTAATTAAGTATATCAAAATCAAACCAAAGACAGAACATTATAAAATCAATCAAAAAAGAATATTGAATAGAGTAAAGCAATCAATCATAATGAAAACAAAACTGAAAACAACACTTGCTTTCAAAGAGAAGGTAGAGGAGACCCCCCATATTTGCTATGTTACATACAGTCATTCTTCCAAGAGGTATTTCTGTCCCCAGTTGCTAACAGCGGGGGAGAGGTTGGGATGTTTGATTCTAAGCCTGTGCACTGGTAGGCTCAAGAGACACTACTGAGTCTCCTCCTGGCTCATGCCAGAGGAAGGTGCTTACCAAGAGGGCAGGCGAATTGCTTCTTTGTGCAGGCTCCTGGGTTCCACCATCCACTTATCACTGTTTTTTTTTTTTTTTTTTGGTACCAGGGATCGAACTCACGACCTCACGCTTGCCAGGCAGGTGCTTAAGCCACTGAGCTAAATCCCCGGCCCTACTTATCACTCTTAAATTGTGCTTCTTTGCATCATCTTGCAGCCATTGAGTTGTTATTTCCTGATTCCATGTTACTTTTAAGAGATCTTTCCTTTCATGATCACTAGCTGCAATCCTATTTTCAAGATTTGAAAGTCTATCTTCAGTCCCTTTCAATGGTTTTTCCAGCTTTTGATTGAGATTTTAATTTGCTGGATCTCTCTTTGAGTCTATTTCATGCATTGTAATACCTTTATACATTCATTCAAGGTTTCCATCATTTTCCTATGCTCCTTTTTATTGTCTATGTCTTCTTTAAACCTGCTGAACAATTCTTTCATTATATTTGTGATTTCTTCTTTTATCTGAGACATTATTTCTGATTTGACTGCTTTTACAATCTCATGAAGTTGTTTCCTTACTTCAGTTGCTATCCTCTCAGAGATTTCAGGTGAGTGACTTACATTTTCTTCCATGACTGTATCTCCCAGACTTGTTCTGTGTGAGCTGGAAGTCTGAGACTGCCTTTTGTTCCTTCATCTTGACATTCTCCTGAGTTCTTCCCAATAACCTGGTTGTGGGGCCCCAGGCACTTCCCACATTGGGTGACCCTAAGCAGTGTAGGGGGATGGGACAGGCACCTGGGTTCCTCTAATTCCAGATTTACAGGGAGGTAGCAGGGCATGGAAAATCAAATATTTTAGACTGTAGAAATCAACCAAAAACTTGCAATAATATAAAGAGTGTTTTTCTCCCTAGAAAAGGACTGGTTTGTAAGAAAAGTGAGTTTTGTGGTGCTTTAGTCTGTTCTAATCCCTTCTTTCCAGCTCTACAGTAACCTTGAAACCAGAAGCCTTAGAAGGCATATTAGCCATCAGAGGTTGTCAAATTACTTAATTTAATTTAGTTTAATTTATTTTATTTTTGCAGTATTGGAGATTGAGCCCAGGGCCTTCACACTAGTCTATACTGAAAGCCCTTTTAAAATATTTTATTTTTATTTTTGAAATATTTTTGTTAGAGAAAAGAAATGAGGAATAGGAATGGAAAAGTGGGGAATAGGAATAGCTCCTGAGAGATAGGAGGAGTCCCGAATGGGTTGCCAATGAGCCCACTTCTCAAAGGAAGTTTTATTAGAGCAATATCATGAAGTGGGTATAACATGGATCAAAATTATATCAACTAATAAGATTATAAAGGTTGAACATGGTGGTGCACACCTTTAATTCCAGCACTAGGGAGGCTGAGGCAAAAGGACTGCTATAAATCTGAGGCCAACCTTGGTTACATAAGTGAGTTCAAGGCCAGCCTCCACTATATAGTGAGTAATCTGCTAAAAAAAAGATTTTAAGTATAGTCACTTACATAATATTGATCTAAGGGTTGCAAGGGTACATGAGTGACATCATTAACCTTGGTTGGTAATCTATAGCCTGAGGCTTTTTTTTTTTTTTTTTTTTTTGGTACCAGGGATCGAAATCATGACCTCACACTTGCCAGTCAGGCACTTACACCACTGATCTAAATCCCAGCTCTCTATAGCCTTAGTCTTGTCTTTAGTTTTAGCAGTATTAGTTTTACTCTTAATCTTACTTTTAGTCTTAGTAGATGGGAGAAGATAGCCTATGTCATAGCCTATTCATGAGATAATGAAAAATCTCAAAAGGGTAATACCATTAATCTCAAGTCTCTGTTCATCCCTTAGGGAGAATGTAAAACTAGCCATTGTATCACAGTCCCAATGCATTATCATCTCCTGTACTGAGGCTCTAGCCCTATCTGACTGCCTAATACATTTCTACCTAATATAGTTGTCCCCTGCTCTGAAAAGGTATTCCTAATTGTGATTGAAGAGAAGGTACATGGTGTTTTGAGCTGAGAAGGGTCAGTGTAGGGGAAACCATACTCAGGAACCTTCTCCAGAGAGCTAATCTAATGGGCCTCAGTTAGAAGCCATGTTGTAGTTTGGCAATTATGAACACTTTGCAAGGTCCATCTGGTAGATCTTGGAACAAGAGTCTGGCACATTTATCATTGGTTCCATCTGTGAAATCGCTTGGAATTGGGCAGCCTCTAGGCAAGAATAGACAAATTTTCCAAGAAACTAAAGCATGTAAAATCAAACCATGAACACTAGAATGGAAAGGCATGTTGGGGAAAGAGTCACATCCAGAAACTGCTCATAAGGGACTGGAATAGCAATTGTACCCAGATGGCTCTTAGACCCTTCTTCTGATGGAGGTTGTCTATAAGTCTGATATTTCTTAATATGAGTCTTTCTAGTTCAGGTGTAAGATGATGGTGGGAAGAAATGTAGAGGTTCTTGTTGAGCTTTTAGAGATTTCACTGTAGTTTTTTCTGCCTTAATGAGCCATAGTGGCCAGCTACCTGTGTATCTGGAAACTGCCAGAAAGGGGTCAGTGATTGGAGCTCCTTTGCATATCTAGCTCTTATTAGTATGGTCTTGTTTTAATACATGTTTTGATTATACTTTTGTGCTGAGTGTTTAAGACCAAGTTAACGTGAGAACTGTGTTAATCAAAATTAGTCTTTTACTGTCTATCAAGGTCAGTTAAGTCTCTTCAGGCATTACTTTGGAATCACATATGGAGCCTCTCAGCTCCTCTGTCAGTGTCAGTCAATAAAATGGGTCATGGTCTTGCTTGACCGTGTTGCTTTCTGTGACATCACAGGAGACTATTTCCTCTTGGTGACCTTCCTTTGGCACACTGTTAACTTATTAATTTTTGTCCTTTGAAGTCTAACAATCTTCTTGCTCAGGAGTTTGGGTGACTCACCCAAATTGTAGGATTTTGTAGAAAGATTTCCTCATGTCCTGAGTCCTCATTGACCTTGGAGGGCTAGGGTCAAAATATTGACTGTCCTCTTAGCCCAATTACCTTTCTGGTTCTGGCCTCTGTACTTTAATTGTTGAGCACCCAGAAGAGAAGATCAGTGACATTAGTATTGCAGACAGAGCAGTGATTTTAATTATTATAATCTCACCTGAATAGCAAACACTTTGAAATATAAAGATAGTCAGAGGATTGTTATTCCTTGGCAACCATTGTTGTTTTAATAGTTGAATCCATGCAGAATGTTAACAGACAACAGTTATATAGTTTTACAGAAAAGTCATACATATATTTTGACGTGACAATCATGATATCTTTGAAACATATTTAAATACCCATTTTAGGGTAGAATAGTCTTTTTAATAAAGCATCTCCATTTGATTGCAAGACATTAAATATCACAAAGAAACTCTCACCTAATTCATTATCTTTTAATAAGATATCATCTATGAGGATGTACTGGTCTATAAATGTGCCTTAGAAGTTTATAATGTCTAGCCTTTAATTTTAGTGTGTGACATTTTCTGGACTGTTTAGTGCCTGAGCATCCCTAAATGTAGTGACATTACATACACATGAGATTTAAAAAAAAATACTATTATCTGACTCATGATTTTATGTTGGTTTGACATATACTTCTTATCATGAGTAGCTGGAGCACAAGAGAAAAGCTGATATATGAGTCTAGGAAAATGTTAACACCATAAACAATTTTAGTTTTATATCTTTGGAGACCTGTATTCCTGGAAGGCATGAATACATTTAGCACACAATGAAATCAGCAATAATGAATGTCATAGCGCTATGGAATAGCTGTGTCTCTTTAGTTTTATACCAAGAGCATCTTTTAAAAAATTTTATTTTAAAGGGGGTAAAATTAAACACAACAAAACAGAACAGAATGGGACATAAGAAAGCATAAATTTCAAAGCTAGACAACCAGAAATCTTCACTATCTGTCATATTGTCTCTTGTTTTCTTCCCAATGGTTGTCCATATATTTGCATATGGGGAGTTCATACTAAATAACATAGCCAATCTTTTCACAAGATGTGTAGTTCACTGGCTCCCACTTGCTAAGCAGGGGGGAGGGGGAGGAGGGACACAGGATGGGGGACAGGACGATGTGAGATGTCTTGATTCTCAGCCCACATGCTGGCAGGATCACAGCTGCCCCCCAGAGAGGGGAGGAGCTCCTTGTTCTCCCAGCACCCCGAGTCAACCGCACTGTGCAGGTCCCGACATGCCAGGGTCTCTCTCCTTCGGGTTGCCGAAAGTCTGCCACACTGTCAGCTGCCCCCAGAGAGGGAAGGAGCTTGTTGTTCTCCCGGCACCCTGAGTCAACCACATGGTGCAGGTTCCGAGGTGCCAGAAACAAAAGCCATGACTGATTCCAATTGCGTTGTCAGACAGTAAAACCAATAAAAAACCTGAATGGGTGCTTTATAATCTTTTGAAAGACAGTGAGAGGGCAAATGAAAATGTTCCAATTATATTGTTTAGGGCTTACTTTCTAATAAATGACTATAAGTAGAAAGTTCTAAAATCCCAGCCTGCAAAAGAAATCTGTCACTTATAGAGATAAGTAATAGTCCAGAAGAAATATTGCCCTAGGACAAAGAAGTCTTCATGGCACTTTAGATTCTCTGTCTGGTCATCTAGGTAACTTCCCTCTAATAGCAATACTGGCCAGGCTCTGTTTAAACCCACTCTGAGAGTATGTATCTCTGTGTATTTGTAATACACTTAATAAACTCAAAGATCTGTACCCATTGTCTCTCATTAGAAGTCAACATTTGATTTGAGTGACATTATATCTCTCTAACCTAGTTTATAGGTCTGAGTAAGTTCTCTAAAGACCTCAGCATTCTTATCAAGATCATCTGAAAATTTTCCTAGATCTTGTCTGATCTATTCTTTTAGGTTGTTGAGAGAAAACGGGACACATGAACACAGATAGGTCTAAATTCCTCATCTACTTTCTGTAAAGAATATTATCCATGAGAAGCTTGAACAAAATCAGCTGAGGATGGATACAGCCTCTTGGAGGCTGGCATAGAAACTCCACCCTCAGGACCTTAGGGGCAAGTAGAGGAAGTCTCAAACTCAGTAATAGTGGGCAAGACTTTGATTAAGATTGTTTTAGAAACCTCACCCTCAGGTTCCAAATGTTGAGAAAGAGTAGCATCAAGCTAAGTAATAGTGGATGCCTTAAGGGCCATAGGTGTCCAGTTTTCCTGAGGCTCATATTTATATTTCAATACAAGTAAAGGTTATTTCTTTTGTACAAAGAAAGACAATTTCAACCATTTTCTCTCTTTCTTACAGTGCAACTTTAGTTGTGAAATGGCATCATAATTAATACTTTCCTCTCATTTCATCTGCATTAAGGGATAAACTGTTCTTTTTCAATATGTGAGGGTTGAACTTCCACCAGTGCTTAAAAAATACATTCCAAGGGAGTAAGAGGTTTTGACATTGAGCTTCCTAGCTCTCTCTCTCTCTCTCTCTCTCTCTATATATATATATATATATATATGAATTAGGCATCCCTTTAATTTCTATTTGATTTCTATATGCTCATGTCCCTCAAATAGATTCCACTTCAAGGCAAGTGGATACCATCTGGAGAGAGTCCAGAAGACAAAATTTGACTAGTCTATCCACCCTTACACTGTTGCATATTATCATTTTCCCAGGGAGCTCATGTACTTACTGTTAGTGTTTTTCGGTGCAATAAAAGAACAAAATATAAAAGTAAAAGGGGCCTTTATTTTAAGGATGTGGAGAGGAACCCACGACCAACAGAGGTCTGACTTTCTCTGACCAGAACATGGGGTATGGGATATATATATATATATATATATATATATATATATATATATCCTTTGACCAGGGGTGGTGCTTGGGGGGGCATTGCTGATGTGTGAGTAGCTGATGGAGTTTTCTTCATGTGCACTGGGAAAGGAAAAAGGAAGCTGTAATAGGGGAAGGAGGAAGTGACATCAGTGTAAACATCCTGATTTAGCCTTCCACCATCATAATGTCCTGTAACTTATTCTAGGGCAAAACTCTTTTATTTTTGTCTTTTTATTGTTAGGAAAAGGGCAAAGTGTTTTTTAAAATTATTTTTTGCTGAAAGGGGGTGCCGTATTGGGGTTTAGGAAGGTTGACAGGATGATGGTTGATGTCCATATAGAAGCTGGTACCAGGTGTTTTAGCCAAGACAACTTTATCATTGGTGAATGTTTACATTTTAGAATGGAAAAACAAAGAGATAAGGTGTTATGAGGAGGCAGGCCACTATCATATTTAAGGACCTAGGAGAGGTAGAAGGAAAGATGTTTTTGATCTAAATATGCCATTTTATCAGGGCCACAGTGAGGTAGAATCTGAAAAATAAGTGTGGAGTTAGGTGGAGTGAAGTTATGAGAGGTAATTATTTTTTTATCTAAAATGGTAAAAGTTAAAAGTGTAGGCAGGTAGGACTTGTCTTTGGTCTAGGAGTTGAGCTGGAAAGAATAAGAAGCATGAGAAATATAAGGCCTGATGATTGAATCATATTTGGGAAATTACAGGGTAGGGGTGGGGAGGGCCATGGCTGTGTCACTATAAGGGAGATGAAAGCCTAGACCCACAGGGATCTCATGTTTAACTAAACAGCTGAGGGCAGAGAGAACTAAGATAGTTATAGTGAAAAAATTAACTAATAGAATGTAAGGGATCAGGAACCAAATAGGATAATAAAACATGACCTAGCCTGAAAATTGTGGTTGTGGGGCCTTGGTGAGATGGAGTTGGGAGATAGTAGATGAGATGACCATTCAGCATGTTTAGAGTTGGGGGAGTTAGGGTTAGAAGGGCACTGCTTAGCTTGAATGATGTAGAACCAGGATGGCAATCTAGTGACCTTCACCACTGTTAAAGTTTTGAGGAAGACCAGGTAGGGGCCACTCCATTTTAGTTGTAGTCCTGTTGAGAGATCTGAGGAATAAAGGCTGGACCATTATCTGACTGAATACTCTGAGGTAAAACAAACCTCAGGATGATTTTCTGTAACAGAAGTTTAGTAACTGTATCATCAGTCTCCCTGGTTGTGGGAAAGGTTTTTATATATCCTGAAAAAGTATAAACAAAGGTGAGAAGATATTTGAGAGTTTTTTGGCAGGGCATATGTGTAAAATTTATCTGTTAGTCTTGACCAGGGGTGTGTCTGTGAATTGATGAATAGGGAAGGAAAGGGGTGGTATGTGTCCCTGAGGAGAGGTTTTACTATAGAGATGACAGATGTAAGTTGTTGAGACCTTAGAGTGTTTGGGTCAGTCTATATAAACACAAAAGAATCCTGACAATCAGGATGTGGGGGGATGGTTAAAAAAAAAAGGGCATTTTTAAGGTCTAGGACTATGAAGTGAGTGGGGGAGGGAGGGATATGAGAGAACATAGTATAAGTGTTTGGCACCATTGGGTGAATTGGGATAACAGCATCATTGATTACCCGAAGGTCTTGTATCAGATTATAGGACTTATTAGGCTTGAGTACCAGGAGAATGGGAGTATTCTAGGGTGAATGGGTAGGTTTAAGAAAACCATTGTCTAAAAGATGCTAGATTATAGGTTTAAGTCCCTGTAAAAGTTTGGAAGCTATGGGATATTGGGGAATGCAAGGAAAAATTGAAGGATCCCTGAGATGAATTAAAACAGGCATGGCATGGGTAGTGTGGGTAGGATTGCAGGTATCCCAGACTATGGTATCAACCAGAGAAGAAGGGAGGGAGGGATGGCTTTGTGGCACACTGTGAGGGTGTCTGGAGGATGAGAACTGTGGGAAGGGAGAAAGTAAGGGAGAAATTAAGCTTTTGAAGATCTCTGCCTAAAAGGAGTGTGGGACATGTTGGAATTATTAGGAAGCTATGAGTAAAGAAGAGAGTCTGGAACTTATATGGAATAGGCCCTGTCTGCAGAGGCTGTGTAGGTTGGCCATCAACACCGACTATAGAGACTGAGGACTTAATATAACGGCCTGAAAACTCAGGAAGAACACTATATATGGCCTCTGTGTCTACAAGTATAGAAAATGTCTTACCTGAGACCTCCAGTGGGACTTGGGGCTCTGAGAAGGACACCTTAATGGGGGGCTGTGGACCTCGAGCCCAATCAGTCTTTAGCAGCAAGTCCAAGTAGGTCTTGCTTGACCTACTTGGGTCAAGCCAGAGATGAATGCAGTGGTAACAAGATCTCTTGTGAGGGCAAGGATTTAGAAGATGGCTTACCCACTCTCTGGTGGCTAGGACAGTTGCTTTTCTAATGGCCCTTGAGATTGCAGAAGGGGCATTCTCTTGCCGGCATCTTTTTTATTGCACTTGAAGCATGCTCTGGGAGGGGCTTGGGTAGCTCCATCTTGTCTCAGTTTACCTATCTTAGAGCTCCAAGTGTCACTGCTAAAAGATCAGATTGTTATTTTTCCTTTTGATTTTTATCTCTGTTGTTGAAAACATGAAAAGCTACATTAAGAAGGTCTCCCCATGGGGTTTGAGGGCCAAGTTTAGCCTTTTGTCTTGGGATCTGGCCCACAGTGGAATGTATCTCCAGCACAGTCACAAGACATCTGGTTTTCTGTGATGGCTATTTTGATGCCCTAGCCCTGACTGACTGCCTATAATATTTTTAACTGACTTAGCTGCCTGTAGCATGTTTTCTCTGAAGAAGTAACCCAAACTGCCATGAAGGATAATGGGTGGAGACTGATCTGACTTTTTCAGGCTGAAGGGGGTTGAAGTTGTTGAATGGCAGTCAGGGATATTCTGCAGAGCTTTTAACTAGTGGCCCTCAGTAGATAACAGGCATTTTCATCTTGGGTAGGTGTACAACTTTAAGTCTAGAGGAGACAAAGGCAAAGAATCAATTAAGTATGTAGGGGCCAAATAACAGAATCAACAGGGTATTTATGAGTATAATTTTAGTAATGGCTTCCCATAAGGAGGAGAAATAAGGTCCAGGGAATTTTAGAAACTGACACGTCATTCATTTGTCATACATGCATTTAGATTTTACAATTTTTAAGTACCTCCTGTGCTATTAGAATGTCTAATACCATCTGATTTTGGAGGATGGCCTGTTTTATTAATTTTACCTTTTCATTTAGGAAAGAGATCAGCTGTGGTGTCATTTAAAGCCAGTTGAGTATAGTTAATTATGGCCCCAATATGCATCATATAACCTTTTCTGGAAAAGGTCTGGTGGATTCCAGTAAAAGGAATCTAAAAAGAATTTAGTATATTTGTTATGGTGCCTTGGGGTTTGGCATCTTTTTGGCAAGAGTAAACTTTAATCAAAACATAAAACATGTATAATCAAAACATGAGCAGTAGGGCTGATGGTTAAGTTTAGAAACTGTTTTTAGGTTATAACAATTGTAACTCATTGGCTCTTAGGTCCTTTTGTTGATGGACATTACATAAATTTTTGTTTAAAAATTATCATTTGACTGATGACCTCATGTTGATTTGATCTGAATCTCTTGGCTGGAGCACAAGAAAAAGGCAGATGTCTGGATCTGAAAGAAAATATTTATCATCATAAACAATCCCAATTTTTTATTTGAAGGCATGAATATACCATCAGATCAGCAACAATGAATTGTCTTAGTCATATGAACCTTAGTTGGGGTGTCTCCCATAGGGCTATTGGGACCTTCTATTAATGAACAAGAGCTGGTTAAAGTTATCAGGTGGCCACTTTTTTATTTATCAATTGAAGTCCAATGTCTCCTCACCCCAAGGGATTTTGTTTAACCAGTTTTAGCATCATTTTGACCTGCTGGCAACCTAGGTGGAAGCATGTTTTTTAAATTTATAACCCAAATAAACCTTGATTAAATGGTCTGAAAATGCAAAAGAAAGAGAAAAAGGATTGCTGAGCTCAAATAAAAAGGAACAGATGTTTGCAGAGCAGACAAATGGACAAACATGGACAATCTGTACAGTATAAACAGACTGGACAAACAGACAACAGATATATAGACTGACAAACATGTTAACTCAAATATATTTGGTCAGTTTGAACTATAATATACTAGTGTGAACCTTTTTGTAGATTAATTAATAGATATCTCTTGAAGTAAGAATAGCAGAAAAGGAACCTAATTTATGGCTAATCTGAGATAGGTCAGAGAGGGAAAATGGAACATGAATATGAACTAAACCCTCAGGGCCAGCCTGTTCCTGAAGCAAGAATAGGGACTGAGGCTGAGAAGGCTGTGGAGTGGAGGTATAGATGGCCACCGAGCAGCCAACTTCCCAGCAGGTGTCTGTGTCTGTGGGCAGGGGTGACTGACTATAAAATGGCTGCTTGTCACCATGTTACAGGGAGATACAAGATGGTGACTGATTACCGTGAAAACCACAACTAGATGGCTGCTGCTGGTCCCATGATGAGGGACCACAAGATGGCGGTGCACCATTATCTAAGGGGTCTGATGGGGAGGGAGGGAGAGTTACTGGTGGAGCAGAGCAAGCCAGAAGTATTTGGGCCATCATATAAGAAAGAGTGAGAGAAGACACATCCTCAAAGTGAAAAAGGCCTTAAAATGAAGGGTTTCTGCCAACTTGTTGCCACTGTGACAAAAGTATAAATAAAATATCTGCTTTTTGGTTTTTATAGCCTTTTTGAGGCCAAGAGCATCAAGGTTATAAACCAGGCACCCCAGAGGTGTGTTTTTTGGGGGACAGGACTATCATTAGAGAGAGAGAGAGAGAGAGAGAGAGAGAGAGAGAGAGAGAGAGAACAAGAATACGAGCATTTCAGGAACAATGGCAGAGAGGCCTCAGTGAATGGGGAAGACAGTGGAGTGAAACAGAAAAATAGACAACCAATGGCAGAAAAACAGAATAGCAGAAATACAGCAGAGAAGATTGACTGTAATCTCTAGTATAGATGGCCTTGAAATATTAACAGAGAGAAACACAGGCAGAGTAGATCAGGAGATGGGGTCCACTGAGATGCTCTATATAGAGAGGCAGTGGGACCCAAAACAAGCAGTGTACCCTATGGGAGTGGAAGGGGAAGAATTGTCTAAAAAAGGAAGGAAGAGGATATTGTTAATGGGGTAACAAGATTTAAAACCTACATTATTCTCATCACTCTGCTTGGATGGATTACGTGCTGTTCCAGTTTGTCTACTTATACTAGACTTGAGGACATGGTCAGCTATCCCCAAAATAAGAGGATATATTATGGTAATCATCCTTAATTTCCTATCAACTTAATCTGAAGCCATTTATAACTTATACTGTTTTATTATGACTGATCTTATTTGAATCTGGGTTGTTAGATTGCTACTTTATATTGACTGATTTTATTTAAATCTGTTATGATTGATAGCATCAAGACAAGATTCATTAAGATACCCACTCTAGTTTGATTATTACTTGCTTTTGAAGTTTTATAATGTCTCCAATGCTTTGTTTTTATTAATGTTGTTATATACTGCTGGGACATCATGGTAACCATTGTAGATCACCTTGTATTGTGGTTATATATGACTTTTTTGCTTCATGTTTTTCTAGGAATTGTTTTGTTTTATCTTGCTTTGTTTTGTTTTTACCTCTAATACAGAAAGGATAGATATACATTTAGAGACTCATGCATGTGTAGAGCTTATAAACAGTTTACAAGAACCAACTATATAACACATGTTGAAATGAACAACTACTTTGAAGAAAAAAGAGACACTACAGTACCCAGTGCTGATTCCATAATGTCATGATGTGTAATCCAGCAAAATTATCATTCTTTGTTCAAAGTGATTTTAGCTTGTTTTATTTTAAGTTCAACACACATGAAGGTATGGACAGCTGTTTTGAGGAGAATGAGAGATACTATGGACAGCCATTCTTGGCTTCCCTATTGTCTCATCTTGAAGACCTGAAACGCCCTCCTCGTCCTGCTCAGATCAATTCCATACTATGTTGTTTTATGTGAATTCTCTGTATATGACAATATGGAAAACTATTTGGAAGAAAACAAGAGTCAATACGATGGAGAGTGAATATCTCCAATTGTCTAGTTTTGGAATTTATGTTCCTTACATTGCTTTCTTGTAATCCACTTTGTTCTGTTTTGTTGTGTTTAATTTTACCCTTTTGATATAATTGAATGTATGTTTGAGTGGGTAAGATGAATGACCATATTGCTGTTTTTTTTTTGTCAGATCGTGGAACAGAACTGTTAACAGACTCACTGTTTGAGTGTCTACTTTACATGTTTTAACTTTATAATTTGAACAACTATTTCCAAGAAGTCAGTAGGTAATTTGTCAAGTAATAATCTCTTAGGTTTTTTTGTTGTTGTTCTTTTCCTTTTTTCCTTGGAACTCTATTTTGTTGCTACCCTTTATTCTGTTTTGTTTTGTTTTTTTTTCTTTCTTCTCTTTAAATAAAATAAAAAAAAGAAAATTACTCAAGAACTGAGTGATAAAAAAAATGCAAAACCTTTTTCAAAGTTGTTTAGAATTTTGCATGGTTGATATTATATGTAAATAATACATGAGCTCTTTCCTTTTTAAAAATGGTAACATTGAAAATTCTTGTGTTAGGATCATAAGAGAAAATTAAGCTGCATTTTGAGAAAACTGTAGGACTTCCCGAATAATTATAACTTGACAACAAAAAAGAAAATTCTAATATTAGGGGAATGGATTTCATATTGAATCACAATTTTAAATGTCAGCTATTGTAATCCTGCTTTGAGATAAAGGGGGGTTGATGCTCACACAGGTACCAAGAATGGGGCTGCAGCCCTCAAAGGACTCATATCAGAGGAAATTGCTCTGTTCCCAGGGGCTCCCTTCTTCTCTGATGGAGGTGACCAGAGCTTTCTGCTCAGACCCTGGCCTCTATCTGCAGCCCCAACATGGCTGGAATAGCATCTGGGGTTAGAGTCACCAGATTTAAAAACAGAAACAGAGGACACCTGCTTAAATTTGGATTTCTCATAAATGA
>PVJX010022378.1:0-30617 GCA_004027295.1 Dolichotis patagonum
TTTTCTCCCCTTGAAGTTACCACTTTGAGAAGTTAATGGTAAAAATAAATGATGATAACATAAACAAACACATTTCCCTTCTCAATTAAGGATTTCAGTCCTGTAACTCCTTCTGGCCAACATTTTAGTCTCTCAGAAGTCAGTCGCCATATTTTCTCTCCCAGAATGCAACATTGCGAGGTGTGGTGAGGAAGAATAGAAATCTAGGTTCCATGATACCCACTCCCAATTTCCTCATACCAGGGAACCTGACTCATTCACTGTTTTTTATCTTGGTGTCTTAAAACACCATAAATCTTGCTGGTGCTAAAACAAGAGTCCTCTTCTCCATCTTTTTAGGCACCTTACCATTACTGGTATTTTTATTACTGTTGTTAATATCATTTTAACTCATTCTTGCTTTGTGTCGAGCAAAGTGCTAAAAGATTTACATGCATTGTGTTCATGCTTGCCTCAAAAAAGAAAAACCTCACTTTATTCCTGTTTTATAACTGAAGAAAGAAAGTTTTAAAAAGTTAAGCAACTTATTAAAAGGTTACCAAGCTAGTGGTCAACTGAATCTGGATTTGAACTAAGATCCTTTTGATCCCAGTGTTCATTGTTGCCTCTGTGTTATACAGGTCATTATTACATGGTCACTGAACTAAATTTCTTAAGGCATTTAATAGATAGACAGACAGATAGATATTATACATGTATACACATGATGGTTTATCTTTAGACACTTCATGCTAGTCTCTATTGCTCTCTAACATTATTTTCACCCATTTCCATGACTGGGCTATATTTAAATGAAAAGTCTTACTGGAAACCAAATTACTTATCTCTCCTAACACCATGCCAAACTGAGAAAGACATGTTGATCCTGATTTGTTCAAACTGGGAATCCAGGAGCCATATTATGTTGTTTTGGTTTTCCAATATTTCCCAAATATAATGGAAAAGAGTGATGCAATATTGTCACTGTTTCAGGGAGGGAAAATGTAGCAAAAACACTTAACTGTGTGAGTGGGGTGGCGATGTATACCTTTGTTCCACATTAGCTCACTTCCCTGAGAAGTCAGTCATGAATAGTTCTCCAAATGGACTCACGTGGTAAAGGGATATTTGAGCTCTGCTGGTGGTCGCTATTAGTACTCCCGAGCAAACATGACTGCTTACTTGATGTTTCTAGACTGTCAGCTCTGATTACAGAATGGAAGCTAAACAGCTTCTTTGCTCAAATTGCATCTTGGCAGTTACAGCTGTGATCCACTTTTCGGTTTAATGCAAAGCCCACTGAAATGAAGAAAATCAAGAGGATGAAGTTCACCTGAAAGTGTGCATGCAAAAAATTATCTCTTTTAGGTATACTGACACTCTATTTAAAAAGACAAATATACAGCAAGAAGACTCCTACCCTGCACAAAAAACAGGATGTGTCCTAGATAAATACTTTGCTCATGACCTGCATGAAACCACAATATTTTCATCTGTATTTTCTTATTTTCAATTTGAAAATATAACTAGTAAGTGACAAAGAATTTGTCAAGCTTTAAGTTTCTTTCTCTAGGTAGAAAACCAGATTTACCACTTCTTACATCGTCTTTGCCTTTGAAATATTTTTCCATCTACAGAGGTAAATCCTACACAGGTATCTCAAAAAATATAAAGTCAATTTGCCACTCTTTCAAGAACAAAGAAAAAGACCTGTGGTTGACAGACTAATGAAACATCATTATTTTTTTAAACTACTTGGACCTTGTCTTAAGAAACACTGCTGAGAATGTGAAAAAGAAAACTCAGAAATTGGGTATTTCTGTACCAGGAAACCTGGCTTCAGTAACAGCAATAGATAAAAGATTTTTTAAAAACCCGCTTGTAATTATGCCACCAGTTGTTACTTAAATCAATGTTTCATTATTGTGCCCTGGATCAAATAAACTCATTGATTTTTTTTTGCTTATTTATTAATGCAAGATCATTCCGGCACCTTTCATTTAATTCCAGTTGATCAAAAACAAGGAGGTATGAGAGCACATAATTGTAAAAACATACAGTATTGAATTTGATGCCTTAAAATATATTTGAAGAAAGACAAAGTCTTACACTGCAACATCCCCCAACTCATAAGCAAGTAGGAGAAAATATTAAGTGCTTTTTAGCAATTTTTAAACTCTCTTAAACATAAAAACCTAAGGGTATTCATTTTTCTTTAATATGAAAAAAAGAATCACTTTCTAGGTTGAAAGGAAATAAAAATACAAAAGATCACTAAAAATTGTATATATTTTATGTGGAATTTGATGCCCTTAAAGGTTGGATGCAGACTGAAGAAGCAAAAGTTAATCAAATTGGAAAGCAATGACTTCAGCATGTAGGAGGAGCCCTAGGTCTACTTCTAATAGAAGATATGAGAATTCGCAAGCACGCGGTTGTTGGAATTTATTCCAGTGATCTTTTACTGCACCTATAGACTATCAAACTTGAATAAAAGGTGAAAAAATCAACAAAACAGATAAATGTTTTAACTACACAATGTCTAATATTTGAATGGTTCTAAATCTGTCCCATCAAAATCTGTTTCATCCATTTATGAGCTAAATTCACTGTTCCACTTTAACACCAACATTCCCTAAGTCATTTGCAGTAAATTGTGCTTCAGATAAAAAGAGTACAGTCATGTTTACATTATTAACACTAGGCTGGCCAGGCATGATGGTGACACACGTCTGTAATCCCAGCACTCAGGAGACTGAGGCAAGAGGATCACTACAAATTCGAGGCCAGCCTGGGCCACAAAGTGAGTCCAAGGCCAGCCTGAATTCCATAATGAAACCCTGTTTCAAAAAAAAAAAAAAAACAAAAGAAGTTTATTAACACTAGGATGGTAATAAGGACAACTGGCAGAGGATGTGACTTCAAGATAGTGTAGGAAAATTAACCAAATTATAGGCAGAAAACCAAGTTATAAAATCAAATTGGAAGACTGGGGTTCAGCAGAGTCAAAATCTAGGAGAGGGGACTCTCGGTGTGTCAGATACACCACACCCGTCTCCTTCTTCCACCAGTTGTGGACGCATTTAGAGGTGAACAGAATGCAGATCAGATCGTCACTTTTATTACAAGTAAAAATATTATGAGAATGTGTCCTAGAGCTCATCAACACTCCCCACCCCGAGTCCAAAACTTGAGCAAGCCAGTAGAGGAAAGTGGGTGTGCAGACTGCAAGACTGCCTTTCTCCAGTCTAGGATAGAAAGAGTAAAAGGAACAGAATTCAGGGCAATGGATTAGCTCTGTCCAACAAAGAAATGTGGGTGAATGATCATAAATCTCTTACCAAGAGCCTCCTTCCTCCCATATGGGGAAAAAGGTCAGGAGAAATGTTTGTGAGAAGTCACTCCACTTAAAACTTATGAGATCATGGAGAACTATTTTCCCCTGACCACCCATAGTTTGTGTTCTGCTAAATAACTGCATTGAACTCTCAAGCCTGTAGACCACCACGAGTTATTTAGGGTAGCTCTGTGTCACCCCTGAGCCCTCTCCCATAGCAACTGCAGTTGTTTTGTGAACCTTCCTGATAATGCTGATAAACAGCATTGAATTTTGCTCAAAAGGTTCTAAAACTAGGTCTGAACATTCACTAATTAGCACTAAGGACAAATTTTGTCTAAATTGACACATCCAACATAGCTCATCAGAGGTTCTGCTGAAAGACTGAATGGCAACATCAAGATACACCATTAAAAAATGCCAACAATATAAAGGACACAAATTTCCATTTTAAATTTCCTAAGCAGACATCAATGTCCCCAAATTAAATTTCCTTCCACAAGATTTAAAATCCAAAATAATTTCATCCAAAATCACATTCCCTTTATTCTGTAAGTTAAATGCCCAAAGTCATAATAGCACGAAATAAAATTTTCTTATCCTTGTAAGTAAAAGTTCAAAGCCACTAAAATCCAAAGTTCTCAAGTTCAAATCTTATAATCAGTATTTCGAAACTTTTTATTCTTCTATGTCATATTCTGAACCTGCGTATATTTCTGTTTCTTCGGCAGCTGCTACCTGGCCCATTGTCCTCTGTGGAATGTGTGTGGTTCTTTCAGATCTTCCAAATTAAAACTGGTTTGTCCATTTGAACTACTTTTTAAAAATCCAAAGAGTTGGTAGACATACAAGGTTATGTATTCTATACTCAAATTTAGAAAATACAAGCAATCTCTGAGCCCTCAGGAAAGTTAACCTAGGCAGATGACGTTACCATATGAACATAATGTTTTCATGTTATAAAAATCATGTTGGACACTTGTGATACCCAAGGGCACAAGGCAGGGTGAGGACATTTTCTCATTTCAGCACAGCCAAGAAGACAGGCTTTCCCCAAATCCATGAGTTGGGAACAAACTCCCTAACGAGAACATGGCACCAGGATATAAAGGTGCTGCTGTGTCCTTAGGAACACACACTTAAGTCCATGCCATCTCCTCTGTGGGGCCACTGTATTGGGACATCGCTGCTTTTGGCAAGCTGTGCAGATCTGCAGCAACAGCAGGCCGGCACACCAGGGCATAGCCACGACGAATCCCAGCATCTTCCCGTCTGCCGTTTACATGTCTCCACACAGCTCTTGTTTGATGCTGGGGTCTCTGGCATCTGAGGGCTCTATGGAACATGGCTCTGCTGAGTAACACAGCCTGTCCAATCTCTGTTGGTGAAGGTATTTTTAGTTTTGCACCACTCGGGCTGATTCCATCTCTTATTCCTATGAAAACACTTAGGGCCTTAAAACGTGCCTTTTCAGGAAACTTTCTCCTATGCTCCCACACTCACTTCAACAGGAGAATCACAGAAGAATTTTCAGCTGACTCTTCTACTGATGTCACTGAATCTAGCACTTCGAGAACCTAGTGTGAATCCACAACTCTATACATGATCCTAAGGCAATGCCCTCTCTCTCTAGTTCAGAGGTTCTAAGCTATTATTAACATTTCTCTTTTACCATATGTTTTTCTGCAGTCGTGGAGTTATCATCAGTATTTTACTTTCTTCTTTCTTTCAAATTTTCTTAGGAAGCTTCATTTGCACCTTCTGTAGTACTTAGACAATCCCTTTCCATCGTTAGTGCGTGAGCTTCTACACATGGCCGATCCAAAAACCTAGTTTCTTTTACCTCTTTCTTTCTTTTAACTTAAAGTAATTTCAGGGCTTAGGCAATTTCAGGGGGGGGAAATATCCTACAAGATTTGAATACCAGTGGTTTATGAATCAAGTGCTTCCAGGAGAGAAGAGATAGAAGAAGAAAGAGGAGAAAAGCCAAGAAAAGGTATGATTTCTGCTAAAGAGCCAACCACCTTCTAAACTGTAAGGGACTTTGGCAAT
The DNA here is from genome assembly GCA_004027295.1 of Dolichotis patagonum. Lineage (NCBI taxonomy): Eukaryota > Metazoa > Chordata > Mammalia > Rodentia > Caviidae > Dolichotis > Dolichotis patagonum. The sequence continues at coordinate 5,369 of PVJX010022378.1, forward strand.
AAAAATCACATCTTGGTTCTTGCTGCTCTCTCAGGAAAAGAGCAGCTGGCGGGGCTGCTGTAACCCCAGTCTCTGCCAGTGCCCCCCAGGGAAGGTGGCTCAGGCAGCCCAAGGGCAGGACCTGAGGAAAGTCAAGGCTGTAAGCCAGGGAGCTGATGGAGCCGGGCCTACAGCTCATATTTTAGTTTAATATCATGGTCTGCGGACCAGTTGAGAAACTGAGAATAGTTCATTCTACATCCCGATACTCAAAAGACCTGTTTTCAGAAAGACCGTGTGGCTCTTTGGTTGAAATTTTGCTGCACCTTGCATGCTTACTAGAATGGCCAATGTCCAGCATTTTCCATGGGTGAGCAGAGGGCTGTGATACACGTTTGCCATACAGCAGTCTGTCCCATTCAGCAGAGCCTCTGAATGCACTGGGGTCATCAAGATTAAGTTCCTTTGTGTCCTCGCTTCCTGAACCACTGTTCAGAACCACCCCAAAGGCTCTCAGCCCCTATCTATTCCTTAAGACTACATACCTGGGGCATCAAAATTTGAGCTTTGAAGTTAGATTCAATAAGTAACATTTCATTCCCTTCCCTTCTCTTCCCTTCCAAGTTTCCACTCAATTGAAAGAAGATGAAGGGTCAGGTAAATAAGATTAAAGTGTCACCCCCTAAACTTCAGACTACATGATTATGTGACTATGTGACTATGATCTGCTTCCCATCACTCAGCAGAAACCCAGCCCACCCTGGTGCTCAGGAAGTCCAGACAGTGCCTTCAGCCTGGGCTGCCCTTTGGGATTCCCTGGAGGACACTGCCAAATACGGGCGCTGCGTCCCAGCTCCACAAGATTCTAATTGACTTGGTCTTTGGGTGTAATCTGAGCTTGGGTAATTTTTAAAGTTTCCTATATGATTCTAACGGTGGTCAAAGCTTCGAAGAGTCATGGGAATGCATAAACACAGTCACAGGAAGGAGGAGGAAGAGAGAATGACTTCTAACAAGTAAATCCCTGCTGTAAATTGGGTTCCATTTCATCTTCGGTCTTTTCATAGAATCCAGTATCATTTAAACAAACTTTAACAAATTTACGGGATCTGAATCTGGTGGAATCTAGGAGTGATGGCAAATCAGACGTAAAATTAAGCATGAGGGAGAAAGAGATGCAATCTAGTCTATAGTCAGCTTAGTCTTCGATTGGATTAAGATTATCAGCCCCCAATTTTCCAACACAAGGTAGAGAATAATCTGAATCCGCTACACTCCAACATGCACAATGCCTAACATTCAGTAAAAAGTACCAAGCTCAGCAAGAAACAGTGTCCAAAGAAAAATGAAGAGAAAGTCACAGAAGACATATTTATTGGAATTATCAGGGATGGAATTTTACAAATCTGTATTAATGACTCAAGATAATAAATGAAAAGATGGAAAATTCTTCAAGATAACTGGAAAAATAATCGGGCATGAGTTATAGACTTGAAAAAAATTAACAATTACATTGAAGAGTTCAATGGTTGTAATTAAACAGCAGATATATAAAAGAAAATTATAAAACTGAAAGATAGGCCATGCTAAAATATGTAAGTAGAAAGAAAGGGAGCAAAGAAAATAGATGAAAAACACATGCAATTGCTATACAGGAAATGATGAAAAGACCCACATATATACAACTCCCAGAAGGGAAAGAAAATAGAGCAGAAACAATATTTGGAGTTATAAAATAAAAGACTTCTGTAGGATTAGAGTCACAAGATTTCAAAAAATGTTAATAGTCAGAGGGTATGGGTTAAGTGACACACATCTCAGAGAACAGAGGGAAATGCAGTATTCTGGAAGCTGTCTTGGAGGTGATCCCAAACGGCATGATCAAAGCCAACTGAAGCCTGCAAAGTGGGGCCATGAACAAACATTCCCAAATGTGGCCATCTACATAGGGAAGTCTTGGTGCTTCATCGTCTTTGACTTTTATTCTACTGCCTTGGCATACACGGCTCACTGCCCATTATGCTGCCAAGTTACTTAGCAACGATTTCCTGCACCCTTACAGAATTCCACCCCCAGGGTCTGAGACCTGAACCCTGTATATTCACCTCACATTCAACTTTGGAGGCCCCTACTTTATTTGAAAATCTTTTTCTGTTTCTTTCAAACTTCACTCTGTCTTTTAAATTTGCTTTTATGACTCAATCCACATTTTTGGGTGTTTTTCCAGTATTTTTATGTGTTTAGTGTAGGTAATCATAATCAAATATTACTAATCTGCTATGCTGATCAAAAGTCCAATTAGTGCTATAGCAATTTGATAAAAAAAAAAAAGTCTCTCAAGTGGTACCACACTGTGAAACTAGATAGGAACATGCCCAATGGGCCAGGCACTCTTTTTGAGGGGAAGAAAGAGAAGCAACAAACAGAAATAATGATTGAGGTAATGCAGAGATTCTCCAGCCAAGATCAATACCACTCAAACTTCATTTCAAGAGGACTACAGACATCTATTCTTCAATTCCCCTCTTTTCCTCAAGACTACAAGCCATGTTTTATTCCCAAGTTGGTTCTGGACCTCACAGTCCCTTCCTAGGGGTGGTATCTTATTTAGAAAAATGAAACTGACCTTGTTTTTCCCCTCTTCTCCCTTTTGCAGATTAGAAGCCTTATGAAGCTTGAGTTGCTAGTAGATTTTATTGGGCTTCTCGCGTCTCAGCTCAGCTTTGACGGGTACATTTCCTGATTAAAATACTTAGCCACTGGCCTCTGTCATCTTCCCACTAATTGCCAGTTCCTACTTCCCATTCTATAGCCTTAAATCCAAAAATCAGCTTTTCGTTCATCAAGAGTTCTGATATATCACAGTCCTTGGTGGAAAGCGTTTGCTCTCAGGACCAAACGTAAGCTGCAGTGTTTTCTACAGGCCGGGGCTTATTTCTCAGAAGAAACATAGAGTTTTTCTAAAAAGCATTTTGAATTCAGTCTCAAGTCTCAGGAGAAGCAAAGGTGCAAACATGTCAGCATTCTTGATTAGATTCTCACCAAAGCCACACAGAGGTGGGGCTGTCGGATCCACCTGCCCTGCAGGGCCAGTTACAATTTTGTGTTTAGTGCCGCTGCATTATGAAATCATGGTTTTGATTTTCCTGTTTCCAGTTACCTGGGATCAATGATAGCCAGAAATTATTAAGTGGAAGGTTCTAGAAAAAAAGAAGTGTTAAACTGTATGCTGTTCCATACAGTGTGATAAAATCTTATGCTCTCCTGCTCTATCCCACCCAGAATATGAATCGTCCCTTTGTCTAGGATATTGCTATCTTTGAGTAGTCACTTTGGCTACTGAGGTACTGCAGACTTGGGTCCAAGTGGCCCGTGTGTAGTAGCCTGGCACTGTCTCAATGCATACATCAGTCCCCTCTTATCCTGGCATCAACTTGTGTCATTATTGGGAGAGGGGCGGAATAGAAGACAGTAAGAGAGGAGAGAAAGCACATTCACATAACTTTCATTGTCATAATAGTCCTATTACTAATTAGCTTCTGTTGCTTATTTTTATTGCGCCTAATTTATAAATTTAACTTTCCCACAGTTACATATATATACTACCATATACGGTTTTAGGCATCCACCCGAAGTCATGAAGCCCTCAATGGTTAAAAAAAGGATGATTTTACAGTGGAGTTTAGAGGCCAGATCTCCCAGATTACCTCAGTAGCATCTTCTTTGGATGTTCTATTAGATACTTCTGAGGCCGGAGGTCTCCCTTCTCCACATTCTCCTCCCATCTCCCAGGACAGCTCTGCCTCTCCCTTGGTTACCAGCAGGTCCCAACTTTCTGAATTATAGACACATTTATATCCCCAAGTAATTTTTGTCCACCACCACAGGAACCTTAAATAATTGTTTTGGCTTGATACATTAGTGATGATAAGTTTTTAAAAAGGTACAATTTATTTTAAATAAACTTGATCAATTTTAGTGGTTAGTAATTTAAAATATGAAGACACATGTTGACCACTTACCACTCGATAAATGACACAGACTTCTAAGCTGTTTTAACTTAATTATTCAAGAGAAGCATAATTCTACCTACAAGTTTCTAAATGATATTATAATGCACAACCACTGCATTGGCCATGTCAATAGTAGATGAAGACTAATAGAAAGATTTGACTCCCCAGGTACTATAGGGATAAATCAAACACTGTTTCCATAAGGAAATGGATGAGAGCCAGGAGAGTCAAGATGCCATAGAATAGACAGAGTAAGGGCCCCATAGGAGAGCCCTAATATTTGACCTTGAGAGCCCTAATATTTGTCCTTCTGAAAGACAATGCTCAGACCCCAGGAAGAAGGCTAGAGGCAGAGCCCTGATACATTACCCCAACTGGAAGTCCCCAGGGCCTACTCGCCTGTCCAGGCACCTTATCTCTCTCAGCATTATCAACATACAATATCTGACCACAGAGTTTAAGACAAGAAGTGCACCAGGCAGTACCCCAGTCTACTGTGCCCTGGCCCAACACATTTCTGAATTAAGTTCACAAGAAATTCATCAAAAGCGACTTTCTCATTCATCTCCAAGAATCCTGCTAATATTTATGTTGAATGCCTATATTAAATTATACATTGAAATATAACTTGTGTTTCAATATTAAAAATGGATGTTAAAATGCTTTCCTCATTTGAAATTCTTGTCTTTATGAAAAATAAACTGCATAATTTTTAAAATGTTGTGTTTATTATAAATAATAAGATGATACAGGATACGTGGATAAGCAACACATAGACTAAAAACGGGCTTCAAGCTCAACTAATGAAATCATAAGAGAAATAGGATCATTATTGTACCTGCTTGTTTTTATCACTGATTTTTGAATGTTGGTAAAACCTTCCTCTATTCTCTAAAAATCACTGTTAGATACTTGCCATAGTACAGCTTTGCTGGAAATTATTCTGAATTAAATCAGACTCTTAAGCTCTTTGTTACTGTATCTTAAATATTAGCATAAATTTTCTTAATGTCCCATGACTGCACCCAAAGGGTCCATTATAGATGTGGATTAAACAACATAGGAGAGGATATAAATTGATTGAAATCTGAGTGACATCTACCCAACCTGTCTGTAATTTTACACTTATCCAGGACATACACCAGTAGGTTTTAAAACTGATGCATATAAGAAGGGAAAGTTCAAGTAGTGTGTTTATTCACTAGAACATAAACAGTCTCGTCCTTTGGATGGGCTCCTGGCTGCTCTAACCAGAGGGAGCACACACAGCCCTGCATGTCACATGCCACACCCACCAATGGCTCCCCATGTGTCATTCACCTCTCTGAGAACCTATGACAGGCCCCTCTGTCCTCCAACCTCCTCCTTCCTCTCGTCTCCTCTGGGTCTCTCACTGGTCTCTGCCTGGCCTTTTCCTACAAGAACAACTGACCATGTATGTCGTGGTCACTTTTCTCTCCTTGCTGGGACAAAATATCCAACCCCCAAAATGAAGGAAGGAAAGGTTTATTTAGCTGTTTGTGGAGGTTTCAATCCATAATCAGCTGGTACCATGGTAGGGTGGCATCGCACTGGGGCAACACTTCAAGGCAGCAGCCAGCAAAAGCAGGCAGAGTAAAAGGCGGGAGCACAAGCCGCTTCTCCTCTTATAAGCAGCCCACCACACCCTTCAGGGCCGGTGTAGCACTCGCGCCCCCTCTATGCCTTCCTCTTGCACGTGGATATTTACAAAGTAAGGATCCTGGCTCCCTGCTGAGTCTCTCAGTTAAATTTCTAAACTTCTCAAATTGACACACTGTATCAACCATAACAAAAAAAAAGATCATTTATTCTGGGTTGTCCCCTATAAATACAAGCTCAAGTACTGCTTTCCTGACTGTTCTCCGTGCCTTTGTGCTGGCTGGTTCTCTTTCAGAGTCCTTTGCTGACCGTCTTTGTTTTGTGAGCACCACGCGATAAGGCACATAGGCAAAAACAAGAGATGCCATTGAAGACAGCAAGCAGTTCAGGAAAAGTGCTTCACAAGCACGTGGGTGCTTGTGAAGAGGATACAGTGAGACCAGAATTCCAGACAGGCGAGGACCTTGATGCTACGGTAAGGGCTTTCATCAGAAAACTGGGAGGCATTGATTGAAGGTTTTCAGACAGAGGTGTGATACGATACGGACTTAGAAAAGTCATTCTGGTCTTATTTAGCAAACAAGACTATAGTCAGGCAGATCAGTTACTACAGACCAGGAAATGGGCAGCAAATGTCTGGACTAAGAAACAGCAGTATGAACGGAGAGAAGTGCACTGTCCATAGCTATCTGGGCACAAGCACTGATACAGGTTATGTTTTGGGTTTGGTTTGGTTTGGTTTTGGGCTTTTCAGTACACATCACTTCTACCGAAGAGCAGGTTTTGTTCTGACACATTTTTACATGCATGTAGCATACTTTGAACATTCTCCCCACCACTATTCCTTCTCTCCTTCCTGTTTTCCATCCCCTTCCTCTTCTCTAATGATCTCTTCTCCTGTCATACCATCTCTGTTTTATTTATGTTACCTTCTCTTCTAGATTCTGCAGAAAGTGTTTGAATCTGTTTCTTAATTGACCCATAATAATTATATATATTTCTGGAATACAGCATGATATTTTAATCCATGCATACAGTGTGTAACGATCAAATCAGGAAAATTGCCATAACCGTCACCTCAGACACTTGTCATGTCTTTACACTGGAAACCGTCAAAATCCTCTCTGCCAGCCAGTGTGGAATAGTCAATGAATTGTTGTCACCCATAGTCCTCTTACTGTGCTTTTGAACATTAGAAGCTATGCCTGTAACCCAACCGTGCTCCCATTCCCACTAATCATCCTCTCTGCACTCCTCCTCCCTCCCCAACCTTCCAAGTCTCTGACAATCACAGTTTCACTCTGCTTCTGAGACTGCCATCTTTAGCCTCCAGATCCGAGAGCTTTTTTGTCTTCCTGTGCCTGGTTTTCTCTTAACTGATGTTCTCTGGGATTATCCTGTCAATAGCAGAGCTTTGACCTGGGAGACTAGAAATGAGGAAAAAGAGCAGGTTGGAGAAGACCAACCAAGTTGCTTTGGAGGAATTGAGTAAAATAAGCATATATCTACACAAGGAATTTTGTGGGACAGGAGAAATGAGAGGAGACAGAGGAAAATATAAAATAAAAAGAAAGAGAGAGAGACTGTGTGCAGACTGATCACAATCAACAAGCAGCATAATTAACACTTAGGTTTCTGAATGTTACCATTACAAGGAAAAGAAAAACTAAATGAAGAGAACAAGGCATTTTGAAGCTGTCGAGTAAACAGGAGCCGCTGAGGACACTCATGAAACAACGCTTTAGAAAAGCAAAACACATGCACCTTTCCACCAAGCTGTTTTTGGGATTTTGGTTATCATGTTAGAGAGATTTACACCCCAGCACACCCATTAAAATTTCTATGGTGCCTCTTAATGACACTTCCAGCCCTAAGATACTTTCGTATCTTCAAAGATGCACCATATTGAGAGAATATAATTTCTGGAGTTAACAACCTGCACATTTCCAATCAGGAACTAACTATAATCTTGAAATGGGATTTTTCCCCTTCAAATCAATCTCTGTGTGGTACCTGGCTAAAGTCCCTTGAGAATACCCCATTGGCCTTTGCCATTCATTATCCCCTCAGAGAAGACGTTTCAGGACCCACGGACTAGATCAGCACCCCTGAAACATCCAGCAAAGTGGAGCACTCCTTTTCTTAGCATCTGACACAGATGTGCCTGCTTGCTCCAGTTTGACCAGTACTTATGAGTTCTTCACCATGATACTTAGGAGCTCCAGAAGAGCGCAACCGTGGTTGGTTTTGCCTGTTATTTTACCCTGCAGTGCCTGGAACACATGACAGGTATTCTACAAAGAACTGTGGGATGAGTATTTAAAATATAGAAAAAATGAATGAGAGAAATCAACCATTTAAACCACGCTTTCAGCACATTCCTTTCACTAACACAGAAATCAGTCAGAACCTCCAACCTGGATAGGTGTGGTGCTTCCTGAGGCCAATCAGAGAAAACTAGCTCTTGCAGTAGCAAAGCAAGGAGAAAATTAAAGAATTATCTAAATTTAAAATACATTTAACTGTCATGCCTTTGCACAGTCTGTTTTGCCTGGAGGTCTACACGGTGGGATTTCCATAAAGACGCAGGAGGGATCCAATCTAATAGAATAAACAGGGCCAGAGAGTGTGAACTTTTCCTGCCTGGACAGATGGTGATGGAGGCCTAAGGTTAGTACAGAGTTGGGGAATAAATCCACAAGCTGCACTTGACATCAACTTAGGGGAACCATGAAGGCCATGAGACTGGACGTTAATGACGATAGGCTGGCAGGAAGAAGCAGAAGGATGCTGAGGATTTTCCATGCAAAATTCATGCAAATTATAGCTAGCTTTACAAAGCTGATTGTGGAGACAAAGACTGGCTAAGAGGCACAGGGATGAACTCTGTCAGATTGCTGGGCTAGCTCTTACCCAAGGTAATTAGAGCCCAAAGGAAGACAGTGACCAAGGCAAAGATACAGAGGGAGGTTTTATTACTCCCCTGAAAGTTCTAGCCATTAACTGCAGTGCTGATTAAGAAGGCAGGCAAGGTTATTAGAGCCGTGGTGTGAGTTCAATCTCCTTGCTACACCCAGGGCTATCTGTGTGAACTTCCATGCAGCAAGCACTAGAGAGTGAACTGGAGCCCTAGAGAGGATCTAACCAGAGATAAAGACTGAAACACCATGGATGTGAATGAGGTCACCGAGCAAGGGAGTGCCCAAAGCAAGAAAATTAGATTAGGGAGAGAACACTGGAGAAAGCCTTCAGTTAGGGATACGAAGAAGAAAAGAAGGACCTAGAGCTGTCAAGAGACAGATAGGAGCAATGGTGAGAAGCCAGGTAAGCAGGGTGATCAAGAAGGTGAGGTCATTGTCAGATGCTACGCAAAGATGATACAGGTGGAACAAGGCTTCCAAAGATTCGGCTGTGACTGAGTTTGGGTTCTGGAGGCCAGTGGATTCTCTCGGGTAATTTAATGTGTCCTAATAGCAGTCACTGCTGTCTAGATAGAAAGGAAGCAAGGGAAAGCTGACACAGAACAGAGGAAGGGACACGTGGACCTCAGCAGAGAGAGAGAGATTTGAGGATGCTACAGCCTGGACACTGAAGAGAAAGGAAGAGGCCATGAACCAAGGAAGGCACATGGCCAGTAGGGGCCGGAAAAAGGCAAAACATGCAGTTCCAGAGGCCAGGAAACAATTTGTAAATGTATTTGGAAAGTGAGTGAAATGTGAAGTGAAGGTAGGTCATATACAACACGATCTCCCGAGGATTGGCAGGAAAGGAAATGAGAAAGTTACAACAGCTTGAGTTGTGTGTGTGTGTGTGTGTGTGTGTGTGTGTATATGTGTGCGCATGTGTGTGTGTGTTACACTGGAAGACACTTGATTCATAGGCTTAGCAGAAAGAGCCAAAGGAAAGTAGGACTCTGAAGAAGCAAGAGCAGCGAGACCACAGTCAAAGTCTTACGTGAAGGAAGCGGGGGACAGACATGGGGAAGAAAGGCTAGCACTTCTGAGTCAGGAGGAATCCAACACACCTGCACTCCGTTGACCTGAGCAGTTCTAGTCTATATTCAAGGGTTGTGAATGAACTTTACTACTAGCCTAAGCAAAACATAGCTAGATTAGATCTGCTACACCAGAAGATAGAAAACATCTCATGGATTCATCATTTTACGTTGTCAGTGTTACTATCTTCACCAGTACTAGCATTATGGACTTAACCAAGATTTCAAATGCACAGAAAAAATGATACAACCCATAAAATATTAACTACAGGACCTAGAATAAAATGTGTCAGGATTGTACTTTGGTCTAAGAACTTCAACACTTAGAATTCATGATCAGCCATGCCTCAGAAGCAGTCTGTGATTAAGACAATTGTTTAAATCACCGTCCTCAGTATTAAAAGGCACAGCAATATGACTTCTAAGAGGGAGACATGATTAAGACTCCAAAACTCATGCCATGATGTAGGGAATTCTGCCCCCACAATTTGCAAACTTACTAAATCAAAAGAGATCCTCTTCAGCCTAATTCTTCCCAAAGGTTTCAGACAAATCCTAACAAGTTCTTTCTCAGGTAAAATGCTCCTTTGGTCATATTAAAACGGTAGAGGTGTTACTGGGCTATGTTATGAGCAGCCTGTTCCTTCAAGACATTGATGCATTAAATGCTCTGTCATACCTGCAATTCATTGTTCCAAAGCAGTTCAAAGACCAAAAAAGCTGGGCAACAAATGGCCTCAGGTAACCTGAGAGCATTCCGTATGAAAGACAAGGGTTCCTTTCTTTCCTGAATGGTCAGGTTGGGGAGATACTGTGATCTTCTGAAAATCAGCTACTCAGAGATATTTTGGATTTGTATCTTTCCCCATAGAAAATGCTTGGGAACTGAGAAATTAAGAGGATAACATATTCTGTACTTGTCTGTAAACAGAAGTGGCCCCTATGAACTCTTTCTGCAGAGAAAAGTGGTAAAGTTAAAAACCCTTAGTGAGAAACAGGAAGATCATGACACGGACAGTTTGCCTTCTAAGTGCACTGTGGAGCTGAAAAAGGGAGACCTTATTTGCCTTGAACTGTCACGCCAGCCACTTAGTTCGAATTAGTTATGTAACTTAACTGAAGCGCAGTTGCAGCAGACCTTTCTTTGTGACTCACCCTCTCTTCTTCACCTCCATTCCCCAAATTTAGCTTTTCTTTTATCCACTGATTGACCCAACAACCATTTATTGAGTATCTGCCACTTGCCTTGCCCTGTGCAGGAACCAGAATAGAATAAGTAGACAGGACAAGTCCCTGTCTTCAGGAAGCTATCAGGCCAGTGGTGGAAGCAAACAATAAACACATGTAGAGTCACATAAAGAAAGACTTTCCAACTGGGAAACACAGAAGGCAATGTGAGGGAAATACAGTTGGGAGATGAGAGAAGATAAAGTACGAGGAAGAGTTTGTGAGCTAAAGAGAGGGGGAAGAGGTTCCTAAACTCAGGAAGAACGCCTGCGTGAGGGGCTGGGGAACAGGAAGGGGCTGGCATGTGCAAAGCCTAAATGTCGCTGTCATGGCTGGAACACACTCGGCCAGGGCGGGAGGGTGAATGTTAGGAGGTGTCATCTAGAACCCTCAAGGGGTCTCTATTCTCAGAGGGTCTCTCTATTTCCCACTCAACTCTTTGGACTGACTGCCTCCCTGGTGCAGACAAAAGCCCACAGTCTACCATGTACCATGATGCCACGAGACGGCGTGAGGCAAGGATACAGAACAGGAAGTGTGGGGAACGTGAGGCCTGGGAAAGGAGCAGGAATTCAGTTTGGGATAAGTCAAAACGAGCAGGCAATGAGACATCCACAAGGAAAGGTTAAGCCGGTCTTTGGACTTGGAGCTCAGGGAAAAAAAAAAAAAAGACTAAGTTACAGTTGACCATCTGAGCACCATGGAAAACAAGAGAAACTAACTCTGACTAACTTAAACAGTAAAGCAAGGTATCAAACACCCTGTGGATAGTTCAAAGAATTACCAAGACATTTGGAGAGACAGACTTGAAAATAAACAGAAACCACCGAATACTGGTCTGCCAAGAGCACAGCAAAACCATGCTACTGAAACCCTCTGGTGAGGTCGCGACAGCCCACTGCTGGCCCAGACACCGAACGTGGTCACGGGAACCACAGGCCTGGTTGCCCCCAAAAGATGGATTTCGATGCTGCTTATTCACAGCCTAATGAACTGCTTCTTTGATCTGCTAACCTACGATTTAAACCCTGACATCATGACCTTATTTGTTAAGCCACCATATTCCAACTGCCCATAGAAAAGAGAAAGTCCAGTATCAGGAATATGTACCTAGAGCATAAGGAAAAGGGCCTACAGGAACAAGTCAGATCATCTAGGGAGCAAGAGAGAAGGGCAACAAAAGGAGCAAGATAGGATGGGAAGATACCAGAAAAGAAGACTTAGGGGTTAGGGGTCAGCAGGGGGAGGCCTAGGCCCAAGCCTTGGGAGACTCCAGGATGAGTTGGCCCAAATGAAAATTATTAAGACCTACTCTGTGATGATACACTCATTCCCCAGTCTACATAATATTTAAACTCAAAAATAAGTCAGAAACAAAGATGGCGCCCTTCACTGGAACACATACTTGGTTTTAACAGATGAGTCTCGAAGTGAATCCTGAGGGTCTCAGTATAAATCTGGCATTTTCCATGTGACCATGTCAACTCCAAAGCCCACTTTAATGAGGTGTGTCCATAGGGCTATTAAACTAGCCAACAGTCACAACAGCAGAAAAAGAAAAAACTGATAGAAATTCATAAGAAAATTAATTGAAATACCATATCTATTGCCTGCATATTCTTCTTCAGTGTCCTTCACTAACCTGTGACTCTAGGTAATTATCTGCAGATGTTTAGCAGGAATGAGAATTTAATCAAAGATGAAGAAAAAGATGCACTACATCTTTTGTGGTAGGAATGAAAATGGAGTCTTACTAAGGGAAAAATGAGTTGGACATTATGGTGACAATTATCACAACAAAACAGGTATGTACGTGTGGTTTGGGGTTAGGGCAGATGGAACACCCTCCAGCCCATGTTTTCACAGAAATAATGCTTTCACCATTAGAAATATATCTTTTTAAAATTTCTTTCTTTAGAAAACATTATCTGAGTGTTTTAATCCATTTGGTGCTATACAGCGGCATACAATGACTGGGTAATCTGCAATGAACAGTGACAATGAGCAGAAATCATTGACTCACAGCTCTGGAGGCTGCCAAGTTGGCCAAGGGCTTTCTTATTTCATCCTCATGAGCCAAGAAGCGAAAGGGTGTGACACAGAGTTCGGGACCTCAGCTCTCTCCTTAGGCCCTGCCATGGTGGGAATTAAGTTCCCAACCCATGGATTCAGGAGACACCAGGCAGAGGCTTTGTTGTCTCAGTTTGGCTAGTCCATTCAGAGCCATACACGATGCTTCAAAAATGAACTTTTCCAAAAATGTCTGGAACAGACATCAGCAGTCCTTTCTATCACAGTGTAACCTTTATGTTACCTAGATCCATGGCCCTCGTCCTGTGGCAGGGTGACAAACATCACCAGCCCTATCTGTCCTGGAGGAGATGAGCACACCTGCTACCATCCTCCCTAGAATTCGCCTCCCAGGTCTTCCTACCTGAGCTACATTTAGGCTCTCTGCTTTCCCCAAGATGCACAATTCCTCTCTTGGAAATTTGCCCACTCTTTCTCTGGACAGAGTACTCTGATCTTAATAACCTCTGGTCTTTCCTATATTCCTTGACTGTTGCTAAATTCTCTCACCACCCACATCCCTGGACCTCCATTGCCATCCCACACTGTGTATCTCATGTCACCCACCCTGAGTTCTTACCAGAAAGTTGTCAGGAAAGGAGCAAGCCTGGCCCCACCCATGCACTTTCTCTCTGCCTTTGTTCAAGATGTAACACTTTGCCTCTACAGGAGACCCACCATGATGTGTGGCCACCTCCTGTCCTCCCCAGAGGCCAAACATGGCCACATGATCTTTGACTTTGAGCCTCCAAAACTATGAGCTAAATAAATCTTTACTGTGTGGTCAGCTGTCTCAGGCATGTGCTTGCAGTAATGAAAAATGGAGACAAGAAGTTGCAAATGAAACAGTAGAAATTAACTGCATAACAGAGAGAGTGTGGCATAAAAGAAAAAAATGTATACAGCTTCAAGCGTCAGTGAGGTAACTGCAAAATGCTTTATGTCATGCCTTTCAGAGCAAGAAGAGTGTGCAGTGAAAATACACTTCAGAAAATAGGGCTGAAATTTTCCTAAATTTGTCTGGAGACAGAAACAGATAAAAGAGCAAGCCACAAACAAGATAAATCCAAGGAACTGATGCTTGTACACCATAATCTGACAAGAAAAACTTCTTGAAGGCAGCCAGGGGAAAACAATACATGCACAGTACAGGAATAATGATCCGAATCCTGGGTACTTTTTTGTTAGTAACTTTTCTGTGGCTGAAACAAAATATATGACACATGCAATTTAAAGCAGGAAAGGTTTATTCTGGTTCCTGGTTTCAGAAGATTCAGTCCATGGCTGGCTGGCTCCAAAGTGGAAACATCGAGGTAGAAGGATCCAGTATAGCAAAGCTGCTCACCATGGCAACCGGAAACAGTATGGGAGGGAAAGAGTCAGAGAGGAAGGGACTGGAGACAAACATACTGTCAAAAGCAGGGCTCTCATGACCTACCTCACCGCATTAGGCCCCACTTCCCGCTAAACCCACAAATTATAAACTACAGCCTAATCGCTGCTCTAGGCATCTCTTAATCCAATCAAGAAAACAGTCAAGATTAGCCATCACAATTTCTCATCATAACTCATGGAGGCCAGGAGGAAGTGGCATCATGTTTCTATACGACTGACTGTAAATATAGAATTCTATGTCTGCCTTTATTTCTTTTTGCTATTACCACTCAATAATTTTAGAAAATACTGGCTTTCAATGCATTTGACACATTTTAATCATATTCATCCCCCAATTTCCTGCCCTTCCACCCCCTTACATTGCCCCTGTCCCTCTCCTCCTAATAATAGTCTCCTACTTTCACGTCATCTTTCTTGGATTCCACATGTAACGGAGAACACACATTATTCTTCTTTCTGAGTCTGGCTTGTTTTGCTCAATATGATGCCCTCCAGATCCATCCATCTTCCTACAAATAACAAAATTTCATTCTTCCTTCTGGCTGAGTAACGCTCCACTGTGTTTATATAGCACATTTTCTTTATTTGCTCATCCGTTGATAGGCACGTGCACTGCTTCCATATTTTGGCTGTTGTGAATTGTGGCCACAATAAACTTGGATGTGCATGTGTCCCTAGAAGTATACTGATTCCAATTCTTTTGAATATATACCAAGGACTGGATGGCTGGATCAAAGGGCTCTATCTTTAGTTTTTTGAGAAGCTCATACTGAGTTCCATAGTGACGGTACTAATTTACATTGCCACCCGTCGAAATCTTCTCCCCACACGTTTGCCAGCATGAACTGTTGTTTATATTCTTGATGCATAGCCATTCTGACTGGGTGAGACAGAATCTCAATGTTTGCATTTCCCTAATGGTAATAATATTCTTTAGAAATGAAGGTGAAATAAAAACATTCTCAGAAGAAAGAATACTAAGAAATTTTTAGCCAGCAGGTGTCCTCCAAAAGAACTGCTAAAGCAACCTACCCAAACTGCCGGGAAATAACACAAGCAACAAGAAAAAAAGAACAGTGACAAAAATGGTACACATTTGAATGAAAATAACCAAGATCCTCTTAAATTCTTCAAAACACATTTGACTATGGAAAACAAAACTGCAGTTTCACTTGAAGGGGTTTAATGTGTCAGTATTATCTGTAAGACACCTATAACATAAAGGGATAGATAAAAAAAAAACTCAAAGATGGTAAGATTTTCACATTCCAACTTAAGTGGTAAAATATTGATTTAATGATAGTGTGAAAAGTTATCTAGATATTTTGTATTCTTAAGAGCTAACACTTTAACATTACATAAAAATCATATAAAAATAATAATAGGTAAATTAAAATAAAATACTAAACAATTTTCAAAAAAACCCAAAGAATTCCAGTAAAAAGAAAAGAGGGAACAACAAAAAAAAAAATCAAAGGATCTATAACTTCAACAAAGTAGTTAAGAAAAAAGAAAATTATTAGGGATAAAAAAATTATATTCCCTACTGCTATAATGACCAATTTACAAGGATATAGCAGTCTTAAGCACATATCCATTTAACATCAGAGTTTCAAAATACACACTTAAAAAATGAATGAAAGGAGATACACATAAGTCTATAATTACAAGAATTTGAATTTGACTCTTTTCTCTCAGTAAGACCAAAACAAATAAATAGAAACTCGGCAAAGATACAGAAGAATTGAATAATGCCATCAACCAGATGGCTACAATAGATATTTTTAAAATGTCAATAATAACAAATACATAAACCTTGCACAATTGTAGACTATGTCTTGGATGATAAAACAAATCTGAGAAAATTTTAACAATACTATAATCCAAGACAAAAATAAAATTAATCTGAGAATCGGTAACAGAAAGATAGCAAGAAAAAGCTACAGATGCCTGATAGTTAAGCAGCATTTCTAAACAGTCAAGTGTCAAAAGGATAATATAGTTTATAATATATTGAATGGCAGTGGGGAAAGAACTAGCATAATAAAATGAGTAGGGTGCATAAAATATGCTTTAGAGGGAAATTTATAACATTACATGTTTATAAAAGAAAGTACAGCTCAAATCAATAACTTAAACTTCTATCATAAAAAAGTAAAAACCAAAATAAAGCCAAATTAAGTGGAAGAAAATATTTAAAAAGCAGCATAAATCAGTGAAATTGAAAACAGAAAAGCAATGGAGAAAATCAATGAAACCAAATGCACGTTCCTTTAATAGCTCAACAAAAAATCGATGAAACTTTTGCAAGAAAGCAAGTGATAAAAATAGATAATACAAACTACAAATCTCATACATAAAATGAAGCCCACCCTGCAGGACAAGTGAGGGAGGACCAAACTCTGGACAAGCTGACTGCAGAGGACAAACGCAACTGAACACTTACCTGAAACAAAGCCAATGCAGCCTACCCACCTGACAGGCTGGGGCACAACTCCAGAAGCAAGTCTGTCACTTCAAAAGCCACTCTGCAAAAATGATAGTGGCTGCAGGTCCACTAGAGGAACAAATACCAGTACAGGAACACAAGAAGCATGAAAACCAAAGAATCAGTAGATGAAAACACAAGGAAAACATACAGGATACTGGTCTAAGCAGAGATTATATACATCTATCCCAAAAAGCACAGGAAACAATGCAACCAAAAAAACCCCTTTTCTACAGCAAAATTATCAACAAAGTAAAGAGATGACCTTCAGCATGGGAAAATATTTAGAAACTATTCATCTGACAGGAGGTTAATTTCTAGAATAAACAAGTAACTCAACCAGAAAATAATCATCAAGAAAACACGAAAAAACAAACATTCTGATTTTAAAATGGGCCACTGACCTGAATAGATATTTCTCAAAAAAAGATATACAAATGACCAACAAGTATATGCAAAACTGCTCCATATCATTAATCTTCAGGGAAACCCAAAGCAAAACCACAGTGAATATCACCCCATTCCAATTAAAATGGCTATTATCAAAAAATAAAAAAATGTCCGTGAGGATGCAGAGAAAATGGTGCGTTCACACACTGCTGGTGGCTGCCATTCTGGAAAACAGCATGACGGTGCCTTTAAAAACGAGAAAGAGAACTGACACATGATCCCACAATCCCTCTGTTTGGTATATATCCAAAGAAACGGAAATCAGTATGTTGAAGAAACATCTACACTTTCATGTTTACTGCAAAAGTAGTCATAACAGCCAAGCTACAAAATCGAACTGAGTGTTCCATCAATGAATTAATGAGTAAAGAAGATGTGGCATATGTACACAGTGGGACATCTTCAGCCACAAAAAAAAAAAGAATGAACTTCTGTTATTTGCAGATAAATGGACAGAACTTGAAGAGTTCTTAAGTGCAATAAGTCAGACCCGAAAAATAAAAACTGCATGTTTTCACCTACATGTGGAAGCTAAGGAGTGTGTCTTAAGGAAATAAAGACTGGAGTGGAATTTATCAGAGCCTGAAAAGGCGAGCAGGGCGAACAGAGGATGGTAAGAGGCAGGGGTGACAGGAGGAATAACTTCTAGTGCCCTCAGCATAGTGGGAGAACTGCATGGATTGGTCATCTTTCTTTGCTGCCCAACACCTGCAACTTAAAGGTGGAGTTTGCAGTCCATGGTCAGACGGCTTCAAGGCGGAACAGCTTGGTGGAAAAGGAAGCAGAGCACAGGGGAGCATCACCAGTGAGGAACACACTCTCCAAAGGTGTGTCCCCGGTGACTCGGTCCAGCTGGGCCTCACCTGCGGGCAGCATGTTCTGATTCCCTGAGGAGTAGGTGTATGCATAATCCACCCACCTCTCAGGACTCAATTAACTAAATATTCCAAATAGCTACTGCAGAGGATATTGACTATTCCCAACATAAAGAAATGATAAATGTACCAATAATTCTGATCTGATCATTTTGTATTGTGTGCATGTACTGAAATACCACACTGCACCATGTAAACTTGTCAGTGTCAAATAAAATATTTGTAAAAAGAAATTAAAATGAAAAGAATATGAACACTGCACACACAAATATAATTTCCTCTTTCACTGTGGAATGAGTATGAGGTTAATTCTCAGTCTTTCCAGGAACCTATACTCCATCTTCTAGGATAAGGGCAGGGACACCGATGTTAACAATGATGATTTCCTGGATGTATAACTACAGGTGCAAATGGAATTTACTTGTCTATATTCATCATGTCAGAGACTTTTCCCAGGACTTTGGAATTTTCAATCGAACTACTCATTAGCCAAAGTTTGCTTCTGAGACTGGAACGACCCTTTGGCTATTTCAGACCTTCATAAACACATGGAGGAAGTTATGGTAAGATTTAAAGTATTATACAAAGTATCACACAAACTTTTCTTTCTCTAAAAATCTCACCCCATTGACTTACCCAACTAATTTACTAAATTTCTAACACTGGAATGATTTATTTGTTTTAAAACATTTTATCCATAATTCTCCAATTAAAATACAAATATGGTAGAGGAATGGGAAAAAAAGAAACAAGTTATGTCATGTACAGGTATAAATTCTCTATGACAAATGTGATCATTATGTATATCTAAAATGTAACAATAAAATATGATTTTTTAAAAAAGGTATAGAAGCAAAGAGAAAAAATGCAAATATGTTACTAACATATGTATCTACTGTTCTAATGTCTCAAAAAATGACCTGTGAGATAACTCTAGATCTCATCTGATAGGGAAGAAAATGATCAGAAAACAGGAACAAAGGCAACATATAATAATGGAAGTGGTTAGTATTAATTTTGGACCTACAAGAAAGAACAATTCTGCTAACTCTCACCCCTGAAGCATCCATCAGGAATGTTTAAGGAAAGTGACCGTGTTCTCTTCAAATTCAAACAACCATGTACTTTATAATGAACAACTATACTCGCTATGAATTATCTATGCAAATATCAATAATAAAAAAACAACTAAAGAGTATAAAGTATCAATAATAAAAAAACAACTAAAGAGTATAAAGGCCCATGGGCACAGACTACAAAAGGGGAAGAAGACACAAATAGATTGAAATGTTCCATAACAAAAATTCTAAAAGGACAAACGAAGAAAAGAGCAAACACAACTAATGAAATCAATTTGTCTGTAAGGAAAGTCTCTAATTAAATGAGAGAAAGAGGGCCATGTAGCCAAGGAAAATACCAAAGAAAAATAAAAATCTTCAAAAATAGTCAAAAAGAAAAACAATCCACAATGTGCAGAGAGATTTGCAAAAACTGGTACAAACAATAGGGGAAAGAAATGCATTTTCAAAAGGTGAAAAAAAAAGCAAGGTAGGAATTGAACCAGCACTTGGTACAGATGGTAGAATATTAACAGATGCAAAAAGGAGGCAAAACACTCCATATTTTAAACACTTCATATTTTCGCTAAAAGTTTTAAATTCTATTTCTTTCAGTGAAACTGGAAAGTGAGGAAAACATTTAAAGCATGGAAGCCAAGAGATGCAGGGAATTAAGTAAAAGAGAGTTGATTTGGTTTAAAGGATCTTCTGCTTGAGTTTAAGTGAAATATATTCCAATATACTAAAATAAATGCAGATTTGACTGTACATCATGAAAAATGAGAAGTGAAAAAAGACTACAAAGACTGTTGAATTTTCAAAATGAGGGAAAAATAAATTGTAGATTCAATATGGAGAGATAGTGATTAATTTTTTAAAAATCTAAATTACTTATTAAGTCAGAGACATACGGGAAGTTTAAAATGAAAGTTATAGCCAAAAGGACCCAGCACAAGTTTCCTCAACAGCAGGTCAAAAAAAATAAATAAGGTGATTTCATGAGTTTGTGTCAAGATAATAAAGGTTCTCCTCAGAACTCTGCATAAACACTCATTTCCCATCATTTAGTTCTCAGTTCAAATGCTACTTCCTCATAAGCGTTTTCATGGTCCATCCAATCTAAAGCGTCCTCCCTCCTCCCTTCAGCACTATCTTATCACCCCTGCTGTTTAATTTCCCTATAGCACTTAACTAAAATTACAGTCATGCAGATACTCTCATCTCCCACAATAACTGCTGCTATTCACTGCCAGTGTCACGTAGGGAGCCACCTTGAAATCATTTCAGTACAAATTTCTGGGCCACCAACACCACCTGGGAACAGCTGGCACCGCTGTACAAGTGAGACTGCTGTCTGTGGAGTTGATATTAATATAGCCTAAGAAGACATAATTTTTTTGGCAATCATTTAATCCGCTGGCTTTTAGGGAGTCCATGCATGGCGGCTAAGCAACGTCAACTCCTCCCTTTATTTGTGCAGTTGTTGGTTTTGTTTCTGGAATCAGATGCATACACTTACCTTCAGCCATATTCAGTTACGATGTCATTTAACAGACAAAGATGTGAAGCCCATGATTTGGTCCAGTGATGTCCACGGTCACCTTTAAAAAACTAATCTACTGGCACAATGAGGGAGAGGAGACTGTGCTGCAGAGATCAGTGTACCTGCGGGGTGAACTGAAGACTGGGGCTGATGGCCAGTACATTTTGGGTCAACAGTGAGCTATGGCAAGGAAACTTAAAACTGAAATCTTAGACAATACATTTACCTACCCACAATATCAAAGTGAGAGGAACAGTCGTGTTGGAGGATGACCCATGTGTTTATTTCTGACAGCAACATTCTTAAAAGGAAGTAATAAGAATTTCAGTTGCTAAACTATTTTCAATCACCATGTCATGTGAACAACAGGTCAGGAAACCAGAGAGCGGGCTCAGGATTCATGGTATCACACTGCATCAAAAAAGCTGCCATCTCCAAACGGCATTGGGCTCAGCCTCGATAAATATATATCTAGCTCCGGAAAGGTCTGGAACTGGAAACCAAAGTTTACAGCTCTGTAGAGTGATCACAAAATAAATTATTATGAAGCCTCTCTGTGCTTAATTCTCCATTCAATAAATACATGAGCTGAGCACGAAGTATGTACTGAATAATTCACACATGCTATCTGCCCTCCTGCAGATTATAGTCACGTAGCAGAGCCTGACTTTAAATGAGTAAATTAGTAATTTAAAACACCCTTCAAGTTATAATGAATGCCTAGCCAACAAAGGAAACCCAATAAACATGAGGATGTCATTTCTCCAGAATTAATTATTCAATTATTGCCACCTCGAAATATAATGGGCTGTATTACAAAGGTAGTGAGTTCCTATCACTTATGTGTTCAATTTTTAGAAGTTTAATAAACACAAAACAATTATAGTATAGAGAAGATTTGTACATTTGGTGAAAAACTAGACCAAACCTTTTGAAGAGCTTTCAGCCATAGTCTTCTTACTCTCCTATGGTTTCTGCATTCCTCCAAATATGTAAACAACCTCATGCTGTGCCTAGCACCACAAAACCAATGAATAAAATAAAATATATTACTTTAAAAACACACTAGAATGAATTACTGTTCAATTTGGTCAATTGGTCAAGTACTTATTTACTATATCCTTAATACTGTCATTTAAAACGCTGCTTAAACTCCAAGAATATTTATTGATAAATTCAGCATGACAAGAGAAACAATTGTTGATTTAATTATTCTTTTATTAGGTTACTCAAAAACATCTAATTCATCCATTCATTTATTCACTCAGAATGACCATGAGTTTAGCACTGCACGCAACAGGAGAAATATAATAATTACTATCAAATCTACTTGCCCTTGAATAGTTTCATCTATAACATTTTAAACTTCTAGAGTAAAGATCTTGAGCATTTAAGTTTTTCTTAATTTAAAATTTGATTTAGAAAGGTAACAACTATGTAAAACATAACTATCATTAAGCATAGAACATGTCCTTCCAGTTACAAGTAGTTTAAAGGAAATATAGGGATACAAGAATTAGAAATTAAATTCCTGAAGGAAGACAAGATGGCGGACTGGTAGGTAGCAGTAGAGAAACCCTCTCTGAGAGAGACAGCTCAAATGCCAGAATAAAACACCCTGGAGAGACCCAAACAGAGAGAGATAGACTGTCACAACCCAGGAAGAAACTAAAGTGCAAAAAACCACTCAAATATGAGGTCCTGGGGCTACTATTAGTGAAGATAAGATCAGCAAGCACGGTGCCTTCCTCGAGCCGCCTGAATTCCTGCCCAAGCTGAGCAAGTGATCCACGCTGAAGCAACTGGCTTGAGCCGCCGGAGCGCGGAGCTGAACAGCCCTGCGTGCAGCTCGCCCAGACCAGCCCTGCACACGACCCACCCAGAGGCACCATGAATTCTCACCGCAGCCGTGCTGAAGTCAGAGGTCAGGGAGCCCAGCAATTCTCGGGGACTGGCATCAACACGCGGTGAGTGATGGGAATAAGACCCTCCCACAGGAAAGGGGAAACCGACTGGACAACATGTTGGATTTGGGCCCTAACTCCATAAGGAAGTGGCTTCAGCTGGTTGCCCTCCTTGCCAAGCGGATTGGTGGAGTCTGCTTGGACTAAGCCGCAACCCTGGCGAGGACCCAGGGAGTCACTACAATATTACTTCCTGAGATCGGTGCACACTGATGCAATGAAAGCCTGCAAAGGTTGACTGGCCTGGAAGGCAGGAGCTGGCGCACACTGCCCGTGAGTAAACTCTAATCTCTGATAACCTATTGAAGAGAGCTAAAGCTCCTAGCCTGCGCCCTCTAGAGGAGCCTTAACCAACAAGAAAAGGGTCTGGGAATTACACTGTACACTTGTATGGAAGGAACCAAAAACATGACGAAAGGGAGAAATAAGAAAACACTCCCAGACCCCAACCCTGAGAACATTGATCCAGGAGAGGTAAATACAAAAGAGATTGAGGGCAGCAAAAATGCAACATCAAACACAGCGTTAGCGGACATAAAGAGATATCTTCAGGACCTCATAAGCGGAACCAAAACTGAAATATTAATTCAAATTAAACAAGAGATAAGTAGATTAATAAAAGAAGGGCTGGGCACCTCTCAAGAAGACACAGACAGAAGAATGGAGGAACACAAATGGAGAGAAAAATTTAATGAAGAATTCAGAAAAAACCTAAAATTTATGAAGCAGATTCAAAGAGATTATCAGGAAACTAAAGACTCCATAGAAAGCTGGCAAAACTGCTTGAAAGAAACCAAAGACTATCAAAAATTGAACACAGGCTTGCAATGTGGGGTCATGAAAGGGAAGATCTCTTAAAAATAACAAGGGAGCAGGCAGTAAAGATACAAAGACTGGAAGATGACAAGAGGATCTGTAACTTAAGAATAAAGTCTGTGAATGAAGAAGCAGGAATCAAATCAGGGGAATTACAAAGGCTATTCACAGCAATTATTAAGGAAAATTTCCCAAGCATAGAAAAAAAGAAATGATATGCAGAGGTATGAAGCATACAGAACTCCAGCCACCTATAACCCAAACAGAGCTACACCCAGACACATAATAATCAGGATCCCAGAAATTCACTATAAGAACAGAATATTAAAAGCCATCAGAGAAAAGAAACAGATCATCTATAAAGCAAAACCCATCAAAATCACGGCAGACTTCTCGACACAGACCATCAGGTCAACAAGAGCTTGGAGTAAAGTAATTCAAGCGCTGAAGGAGAACAATCTCCAGCCCAGATTGATGTATCCTGCAAAACTCTCTCTAGAAATTAATGGAGAAAAAAGATGCTTCCATGACAAAGAGGAGCTAGGAGAATTTGTGACCACCAGTCCAACCCTACAAAAAATACTGACGGACATTCTAGGGAGAGAGAACAAGAATACGAGCATTTCAGGAACAGTGGCAGAGAGGCCTCAGTGAACGAGGCAGACAGTGGAGTGGAAGAAAAAAATAGATCATCAATGGCAGAAAAATAGAATAGCAGAAATGAGGCAGAGAAGATTGGCTATAATCTCTAGTACAGAGGGCCTCGAAATACTAACAGAGAGAAACACAGGCAGAGTAGACCAGGAGATAGGGTCCATTGAGATGCTCTATATAGGGAGGCAGTGGGACCGAAAACAAGCAGTGCAGCCCATGGGAGTGAAAGGGGAGGAATTGTCTAAAAAAGGGAGGCAGAGAATATTGTTAATGGGGTAACAAGATTTAAAATTTACATTATTCTCACCACTCTGCTTGGATGGGTTATGTACTGTTCCAGTTTGTCTACTTATGCTAGACTTGAGGACATGGTCAGCTATCCCCAAAATAAGAGGACATATTATGGTAATCATCCTTAATTTTCCTATCAACTTAATCTGAAGCACTTTATAACTTATACTGTCTTATGACTGATCTTATTTGAATCTGATTTGTTAGATTGCTACTTTGTATTGACTGATTTATTTAAATCTGTTATGATGGATAGCATCAAGTCTAAGTATGTAGGCAACTACACTGAAGATGACAAGATTCACTAAGATATCCACTCTGGTTTGATTAGTACTTGCTTTTGAAGTCTTATAATGTCTCCAATGCTTTGTTTTTATTAATGTTGTTATACACTGCTGAGACACCATGGTAACCATTGTAGATCACCTTGTATTGTGGTTTTATGTGACTTTTCTGCCTCATGCTTTTCTAGAAATTGTTTTGTTTTATCTTGCTTTGTTTTGTTTTTCCTGCTAATACAGAAATGATAGATATATATGTAGACTCATGCATGTGTAGAGCTTACAAACAGTTTACGAGAACCAATTATATAACACATGTTGAAATGAACAACTACTTTGAAGAAAAAGAGACACTACAATACCCAATGCTGATTCCATAATGTCATGATGTGAAGTCCAGCAAAACTATCACTTTTTGTTCAAAGTGATCTTAGCTTGCTTTGCCTTGTTTAAGTTCAACACACATGAAGGTATGGACAGCTGTTTTGAGGAGAATGAGAGACACTATGACAGCCATTCTTGGCTTCCCTA
>PVJX010022379.1:0-30627 GCA_004027295.1 Dolichotis patagonum
ACATCATTAACATGCACTTTAATGTGGAATTTAAACATTGCATGAGCTGTCACTGAAAGGGGGCACTTAGTTGGCAAAAGAAAGAAACCTACTGGTGATGTTCAGAGGACCCCTGTGAATAGTTATGTGCCTTAGTTTCCCCATGAAGTATCTAGTTCTTTAGACCTTGTAGCACGTAAACTCCTGAGATTTAGTTTACTGCTAGAAATGCACTCTCTTCCCTTAAACCAGTTCATCAAGGTTTTACTGTGAATAATGAAATTATGCCTCATGACTTTTAAATGGAATGACTTGATTACTAAATCGGTGACAATCTGACACTATCAGAGATAAAGTTCAGTAGCAGTAAGTTTGGCAGGATACATTGAGAAGCACCTTAGGGTTGGTCTGGAACCTCCTCTGTGGCCTCAGTGATTCCTGACCCATTCTCAGCCAGGGGATGTTTGGTCTGTCTGGGGTCCCTGATACTGTAATTTTTGCAGAAGACTTTTTGGGAGCTTCTTTTCTTGTTTTTGTAACATGTGTCATACTGTTTAATATAAAAAGAAAATCTGGAAATATTTGCAGGTTATATCATCTAAGATCTTGGAGTTAACATCCAAGCATATGGTAACAAAAAAATCACACTCAGGTTAGCCTTGCAAATGTTCATCTAATTTTTGACTTACAGAAATAAATATTTCCATTTAAATAAAAAATACATATTTTCTGCAAGGAAAAAGTAGCATTTTTAAAATTTAGAAACATGAGATCAATTTGAATGTACAATATTTCACTTAAACCTACCTAATTTTATTTTTCCAAATTCACATCATTTTTCTTTCTTTCTTTCTTTCTTTCTTTCTTTCTTTCTTTCTTTCTTTCTTTCTTTTCATTTTCTTTTCTTTTATGTGTGTCAGGAATCGAACTCACAACCTCACCTCTACCAGGCAGGTGCTGTGTGCAGAGCTATATCCCCATCCTCACATCATTTTTTGAATCCTACCATCTTAAAGTATAATATAGAAATATGTCTACCCTCATAGAATTATCATAAAATTAAAGTTAATATATATCATTTCTTTTCAATTCTGAGATTTTAATTTCTTTTCAAATTTTTTTTGACATTCATAAGTGATTTATTGGGCTGAGGATTTAGCTCAATAGTAGAACACTTTCCTAGAACAAAAGCCCTAGATTCCATCCCCAGGACTGCAAAAGAAAATGAACCAAAATTTATCAAACATTTTCTATGTTGCAGGAAATAAATCTAGGACTTAATATGTGAAATAAATATTGAGGTTGGCATTATTATTGGCATTTCACAAGTGAGAAAAGTGAAGCTTAATAGATTGAGAATCTTTGCCAATAAACTCATGTACAATGTAATTGCGGTCCTCACAGCAGAATAGTGAGCTATCCAACAGTCCACGCTTTGTGGCTATGCTGTGAAAGCAAAGGACTTGGTCGTTCATGGGGATGGTGTCCTTGTGATGAGAATGCCTCTTTAAAACAGCACTATGAGAGTCATAATATTCTGGCAAAGATAATGTTGAAGAAGGCATCTATTTCCTGCACAGAAGTTGACACCATGAATGTCATCAAGGTTAAGGTGAGTTAATACTCATGGTTAAAAATACCTAGGACATAAAATAAGTATCACTTAACTTTTAAGTACATCTGTGTAAAGAGGAAGAAACATACAACTGACATAGCAGACCAACATTTCTTAAAGACTCCTTTGTTTATGTTTGCGTTAGAAGGACTTATTTCCCCCAACTCCAGGACCCATCTTGCTTCAATTTCTATTTTTTATCTATCAAGGCTGTTACCACGATCCCCAAAACCTGGTGATGCAATCCACTCTCTCTCAGGTTCTTTCACACCTCTACATCGTGTCACGTCACAGTCCCTTGTATTTCTCTGCTCCTACAGCAGAGAATTGCTCAGAGAATTGCTCCCTGAACACAACCCTAATAGTAGCTAATATGCTTCCTGTTGTGTACAAGTCTGCTTTACTATCAAATGTAGCCATGATCTTGACAAGAAATAAAGATGAACTGGATTATTTTTCCTGTCTTCATATACCATGTCCTCTCTTTGTGCTGTACATCTTCTATTCTTCTGATTCCCATGTTTCTGATAAGAAAGTGATATTTGATTATCATGAAATATTTCAATATCATTTTTGTGCCTCCCCATTTAATCTTGCTATAGGCACCATGTTCCAATAATATTCCAGCCCAATTTCCAAAAATATTGCAATGATTTTAAGTAGCTCATGAAAGAATTTTATGCATGTATTTTAGTATCCATTAGAAAAAATAAAATCAGCATATTAAATTCATTTTATGGATATTATTGCTAATTTAATTTAAGTAAAATGTGAGACAATTTAAGGAAAATGTAAAATTTTACTTAAAATGGTAGTAAATGGATAACTAAACATACTGGCTCTCTTGCAAGAAATGACATATCTTTGGAAACTCTGCACCAATGATAATCAAATATATCCACAAACACACAAAGGGAAAGACCTTCAGAGTACAATAGGCATTAGTAATCATAAAGATTGCATAACTTAACTCTTTCAATGTACGCTCACAAATATAATTTCATCTTCAATTTCTCAACATTTAATAAATATATATATAATTTAATAAAATTATACCCATAAAATTTAAGAGAAAAGAGAAGCCCAGAGGTGATATAATTCATCTCCTTTGCTCTTCACATGGGTAAAAATAACACGTCTGGAACTCTAAAGACAAGTCACACATTCACGAGGTGGCACACTTTGGGTTGAAATCTTAAATCTCTGCGTCTCCCAAATCCACTTTTGTTTATTTGTCTGTTGTTTTAAATGTTGTGCTTTTTGTTTGTTTTGTTTTTCTTCTATGTTGAGTGGGCAAAACTAAGACTGTAGTGCTAATGAGTAACCGGAACCAGTTTCCTGGACTAAAACCCCACATGGCACACACTGCCTTCATGGCCTCTGCAACGGTTCACCTTCAGTGCCAGCTGTACAGGTTTCAGAGGTCAGTAAAATGCTCTCCCGGGTCCTTCCACACTATCCGTGCTCCCTGGTTCCTTCCTCTCCAGCACTGCTCCTCTGCTGCGCTTCCTGGCCACTGCAACCTGGTCAGTTTTGCTCTGCCAGTCTCTTCTGCCGTGATGGACCCACCCTGGAGTCAGTCAAGCACGGACTGAAATCTCAGAAGCTCTGTCCCAAGGAAGAACTGAGTGATACAGGCCCGAAGAAGAAAGTGTAACCAAATCCAATTTCCAGTTTACATTCAGTAGAGCTTTCTTATTTCCAAGTGTGCAAAATAATTGCTTTTTTATAAAAGCTTTACACCAGTATTTTATTTCCTATCTAAAAGTTCTCACTGAAAATAATCTGTGTGTAAGTGTGGCATATTGGTGTTACTGGTCATTGAATCCAGTGCCCTCACACTGAGCTATACCACCATCCTATTTGATATATATATAATATGTATATTAATATATATTAATTAATAATTAAGATACATATATTAATTATTTACAGAGACCAAGCTAGACTCACACTTATGACCCTTCTGCCTCAGCAGCTCAAAGTGCTGGGATTGAAGATACACCACCATGCCTGACAAATAATATCTTCTTTTACCAGAGCAGGAAGAAAGCCAGAGAAATTTACATTACATGTATCAATGTACTCTTAAGAAATCAATCTCACTATATCTAACTTCAAACTTATTGGTTTCATATACAAACGTAACTGTCATATAATGTTTTTCTCTTATTCCCAAGGAGTCAGTTTTGCTCTGGCATGTTTGTGCTATATCTTAAAAAGGAACATCTGAGAACTCTTTGCTTTTATTCCTGCAGTGAGCCAAGAGTCATCAGGAGATGACCTAGAATTCTTGTTCCTTCCATTGCTGCTCATAGTTGGTGGCTCTAACAGATGGTAAAGGCCCCAGACAGCTTAACTGAGCCCTCAGGTGAAGCATTGCATGATTCTGACAAATACATGCTCTGAAGCAAAGACCTGATGGGTAAAATGCAGGAGCAAATCCTAAGCATCAATGCATTTTTGTCTAATAGGACAATTAATATCACCTCAGGACCTGATTAGAGTAAGACCGAATTTCTTTGTATTCATTGGATATTTATATTTTACTTTCACTGCATGACTGTGCAGCCATGCGGACTATTTTCTTTCGAATGTATGGTATTGTGTCATGTTGTTGGCAACTCACTCTCTCATTGCACTGAATCATTCAAAGCCAGCCTTCGCGCATACGGTGCCCAGATTTCCCCGCACACCTAATCCCTACCTGTGCTTTAGTTGTTCTTCTATAACTTTTCAATACTTCCTTCATAATCTGTCAACACTAATTTATTTGCTTTTTGATTTATTCTGTTTAACAGTTTATTTGCCCCTTGTTATCACATCTTAATGATGTATTTGTTGACTTCGTTACATGTAATAATCACTACTTTGTTATTCTTTAATCATGGTCCATTTAAATCAGTAGAAAATATAACATTGCACCAGGCATGGTGGCACATGGCTGTAATCTCAGCACTGGGGAGGCTGAGACAGGAGGATCATTGCAAGTTCCAGACCAGCCTGGGCTACAAAGTGAACCCAAGGCCAGCCTGAACTGTAGAGCGAGACCCTGTCACAAAAAGACTACTATATACATATATGTATCAATATACGATATATCATTGTCTATTACAGAAAATAAAACTTTTTAAAGAATTTTAAGAACTGATGTCACTTTTTGCTTAATTAAATATTTCAATTATGTACTGCAATGGGCTTACTGTTTGTCTTCCCCCAAAATTCACATGGTGAACCCCAAGGTGATGGTGTTATGATGAAGAAGGGCCTTGAAGAGATGATCCTTGCCCTTTCATGAGTGGTCACAGTGCCAGTGGGCTGTCTATGAGGACGAATGTCAAGATGACTCCAAATCTGCTAGCGCCTGGATCTTGGGGCAGCCTCCATACTTGTGAGAACCCAAGTCCTGTTATTTGTAAGTCAGCCAGTCTATGGTACTTTCTAAATAGCCCGAACAGAATTAAAACATGATTACCTGCTCTTTCATGTTACACAAAGAATTACATTTACTACAAAATATTTATGATCACTTTCAAATATACAGTTTCAAAGCTTTTGTTTGAAATATACTGGTTATTTTTTAGTAACTCAACATATTTCAGAATTGTAAGACTTTTATTAATTCATTCAACACACATATCTGAAGTATCTACCTATGTTTCGCATAGTTAAATTGCAATTTAGGATGCCGTAGGAGTAAGTTTCAACCAATTACATGAAGGCTTTGTGAAACATTTTTTTCTTTAAAAAAAAACCAGGATAATAAGAATAAAATTAAAATTTACTGCTTTAAGGTAGACATCTTTTTTCAAGGCATGAAAGCAAAGCCTTTAATTTCAATGTTAATCACATTGTAATATTCATGATTGACAGTAACACATCCTTCTGTAAGCACTAGATTCCTGAAGCTGTATCCTAGAACATGCAGTCTTTCATGACTCCAGCCATGTGACTAGATTTCTAATAATACCAGTTTGTGACCAGCCTATTTTCTCCAAATAACTCAAAGCAATTACATGAATTTTTTTCAGTCGCAGTCTATACCCATCACTTAGGCTAAATCTGTATTTTATAGATAGGAAAATGCAAACAAGAAAGAGAAAAAAGGACTTGCCTAACAAACGTTTTAAGGATGAGTAAGTTTATGATACCTACTTGGATAGATAGAGAAGATTTCAAGTGACACACTCAAAAGGATGAACACATCATACTATAGGACACATGTCCTCACATTTCAGTCATTTATCTAAGACACCACAGTGCCTCTGTTACTAAGTAGTATGTGGCTTGAACATACAGATGGAATCTATTTGCTTTTTTGTTTGTTTTCTCTAACATCAAACCTAGCATGAAACAGATTAAAAAATATCAGGACTTCTACAGAATCAGATGAGTGGAACTACACTCTCAAATTCACAGGCTCACGCAGTTATGGCTGAAAACTCTCACCCTCTTGTTCTATGCATTCATTACAAATCAGGATATTGAGGCTGTAGTGCACCAGGCATAAGGCATATAAAAGACTGGCAGTCCCCAGCATCGGAAACCAGTGAGTGACATGGGTAACTTCACTGACACAGCTCTCTTGGCTTCTCTCCTGGAGGAGCAGGGATTTTCCTGGTATTCTCTCTGATTTCTCTGACACACAGTGGCTGGCTGCCATTCTTTCCCTGTGTGCTGCTACTCCTGAGAATATGCAAAAATAAAATGTGTAGTCTAAGGAATATAAACTAGAGGAGCCACCTGTTTTCCTGTCACAGTTCTACTACTCATACCCTTGCCACCTTGGGAAAAAAATTCTCCACTTCCCTTGTTACTTTCTCACTTTAAACTGGAAAGCATGACTGAGATAACAGGACAATGGATGTGAAGCAACTATCACAGTACCTACCTGGTGCATTACAGGTTTTCTGTAGCTGAAAAATTCGTACTCCTCCACTCCTCCTCTCATGAATGAAAATGCACTCAAATTCTGCACTGTAGTACAAGCATCACAGCCAACTCTTTCCAGAAAAAAATAATTTAAATATATACAGGAAAAACACACAAAATCCCTGTTTTAATTACAGCAGCCCAATCCAAAAGGCAGGTCTATATTCTCCTTGGAGAAGTTCTTTCAGCACCCGACTGACAGGTCAAGATCTGTTTCCTTAACATTTCTCTTAGAGTCCTGCCATGTGCACCAGTCTGAGGACTGCAGTCTGCATTCTACACAAGCGTTCTGTATTTATTCACAGCATTCACAGAGGTGAGCACCACTGCACACTGCTGAGACTACAGCCCTGGCTGCTTTCCGTGCGGATTATGCTATGCTATGCAGATCTGAAAAGAACTGTTCAACGCTGTCCGTAGTTAAAGCTTCTATTTGCACAGCATTTTGCTATTTGTAACTGCACCTCTCGGGCACTAATCTGGACAGATGCATTGTTCTGAACATTCCTTTTGCTCATCCTGGATCTTTTGCTGTTGCTGTGACCCACTTGCCTAGAACGAAACATGTGACAGTAGGTGCTTAAAGACATTTCTCCTGCCCTCTTGGCTGACACTTCCTCCTGTCTCACTCCCTCCCCGAAGTGCCTACTGAGGCACTTTCTCCCCAGATGCCCAGGAATCCTGTACTAAAATAAGCAGCCTTTCATTGCCCATGGACCGATATACCTGGTACTTAATCCCCAGGGTCTCTTCTGCTCTTTAATGTAGCACTGCTCAAGAATTGATGCTGCCCAGTTTTCACAGAAGGCTGAAAGCTGAACACTCCCTTTGCTTTATGATGCTTGAAGCTCTGGCCGCATTTCTTTCTCGTTCTTTCCACAACTGGTATCCCTGAAGGGCAAGCGCTTCAGAGTAAAAGAAAGATAAAATGTAATGCTCCTGTCGTGACTCTCTAGTAAATGTCTGGTGACGTCCTGACATTCATGTCCCTCATTGCTCTTTCCTTTCCTTCACCTGTGCTGGGGACAATGGGTACAGGAGCAATCTCAGGAATGGTAACTGCAGGAACACCTTGTGCTGTCACCCCACATGGTGAAAATGAGGGGTGTGATTAAATGCCACAGATTTAGCACCCACAGTCTTATGTTCAAACGCCAGCAACACTAAGCATGAGGTGTATAACTTCGTGCCATTTCATCCTTGGTGACTGTAACCCAGCAGACCGCATTCGGTGATGGCCACTACATTGCTAGCGATCTGGCTTCTCCACGACATTTCTTGTTTACTGCTGTTCTATCTCTCTGTGCTTTTTCCTGATGGACTGCAGTGTATGAATTGTGACACCATCTTTTCTTCTCATTTGAGTCATGATTTGCAAATGTATTTGTTTCTTTTTTCATTTCAGACCGTGATTGTCACCATTGTATGGTGGTCTAGAATGTGAGCACTGGAATTCTGTCCTCATCTCAGAATAGTTTTTGAAGTTTTGGAAAAGTAATTTAAAATATGTGCTTTGGTAACTACTTCTGTAAAGGAGAAAAATCTTAGCATACAGCTCAAGGGTCCGTGTGAGACGTAGTTAATATTTGCAAACCCTGAGACCAGGAGCTGGCACAGTAAATAGGAAACGATAAGTTGATCACCAACTGCTAAGATTCTGAGATCCACCTAAGTGGTGGAGTTTAATCTCTAAGGTTTAATACGTGACCATTCCTGTCAGGCTATTCTCACTGAACTTGATTTACTTATAGTGTGATCAGTTACAACTTTTAAGATTTCTGATGTGTTACCGTAGGCTACCAGATAAATCAGCTTCAAGTGGAAAAACAGTTTGAGTACAAAGAGCAGGATGGGCACAGTGATGGACCTGACTTGGTTGGGAGCTGCCTGGGGATGAGGGAAGCACGGCGCCCATATCTCTGGATGGCTCATGGTGTAGTGACCTCGGTGACTGTGTCTGGCCCTTGGTCCCTTCCTCTCTGGAGCACAACTCTTGCTCTGCTTCTGGGCTACCAAAGGGAGCATCTTGCCTCTGCCACATGCTTCTAGGTTGGTACCTTTGCGGAGAAGCCAGCTGGCTATGGGCTGAAATGCTTAGCAAAGAAAAGAAAGACTTTCCTCCCAGCAACAAAACCAACTAACGTGGGCAGGGCGGTGTGTGCTAACACTTTTCTCCCAAACACTTTATTCACTTACTCAAATTCTGAGGATCTTTTCAAAGCCACCTTTCTTTTCAGTAATGAGCAGTCCACTGCAGTGCTTTTCCATCTCATGGAAAATTGACCTGCAATTTCATCTCATCACAATGCCAAAGCCCATATAAAACACTCAACCAACGATCTGATCGGTTAGACATGTTACTGTGGTGTGTGGGTAGCATCTATGATCACGGTGTGGAAAATGCAACTACATGCTTTCTTTTTCTGCCTGGGTAGGGGTGTGTACAGTCTTGAATCCAGTTTGTTCTCCTTGGTTTAGGAGAGTGAATTTGAGGCCAGTCATGGCTATGTAGGGTGATTCTGTCTCAAAAAACAAAAACAAACAAACAAACAAACCCAAAAACAAATATTGTGGTTTTTGAAATGTATCATTGCTTACTTACAAAGTCTATCTCATAAATTTTAATAGCGTTTATTACAAAAATAAATCATAATTTATCTCCTGAGGTTTTCTTTATGGATGTTCAGAACTGAAGTTTTCTTATCTTTTACTCTTAGATTTTAGTACATGTCTTCCTGTACATCATACAAACATTTCTTTATCATAGGCACCTCTGTTTCCTCCATGAACGTGTGAGAATTTCTAATGCTCAGCCAACATGTAGTATTGTCAGACCTTTTATGCTCTACAAATCAATAGGTATAACATCACATCAATTTATCATTTCAGACTGTATTTCCCTGATTTTTGTTCAAGTTTCCTTTAGTTTAATTTGAGCTAAATTAGACCTGACTAAGTAGTCAATATTAACATGTACTGACTTCCTTTTTGCTGTATATATTTTAGTCTGTTTTATAGACTTTGAAAAGATAATATTTTGTCAGTAAATTCTTTGGGGTTATTTAATCACATATAGAGACAAGGGTACAAATAAACTACACATTTCTCTTGTATGTTTCCAGCCAACACGGCACCATAGAGGAATATAAGCTGGCAGCACTGGGCAGCGGGCTGGTGTGTGCACACAGAAGAGTACATATGGTGGGATGGCTTAGACCTTCAATGCTCCCCAAGGAGCCATGTGATAAAGAGTTGGTCACATAGCCTGTGGCAATGTTGGAAGGTGGGGGAACCTTTGGCAGGGTGGAAGGTTATAGAAGGAGATTATGTTGCAGCAGGGCAGATCCTTGAATGGGATATTGATACCCTGGGCACTTCCTGTCTCTTTTTGCTTCCTGGATGCCATTATGGTGAATAGATTTGCTCTACCACACATTTCCACCTTTATCTCACAAGTCCAAGGTCAACAAAGTCACATAACTGAAACTTCAGAAACAGTGAACTGAAATAAGCATTTTCTTCTTCCTCTTTGACTTTTGAAGGTTCTTTGATCCAGTAATGGAAGATGAACATACACATAGGGAGAATAAGAACTATGGAAAGAACTGTGTACCAAGGTCTACTCATGAATGCTATGATTTCTTCTCCATTATACTGTCTGATACAGTATTCAGTAAATGGTGTCAGATAAGGCAATAATTGCAGTATCATGGTGATAATTCTTATAATCATTCATGTTTGTGAATTAGGTTCAGAAACCACTGTGATTAAGGCTTACCGCTCTCCTTTTAAATGTTCAATTTTCATTACCTTAGCTTCATTGTTTTTTTGCATAAAACTGACTTAATTTTGGGTTGGTTGATGGATTTTTAAAGGTCCCTATTAGTAAAGCTGAGTGTATGTGAGGGAGTTAAGCCAGATTATCTACTTGACTGGCTTTAGAACTGCCTGGGAGGGGAGTGTCACTAAACTCCACTTCTGGGTGTCTGGCTGGGTCTTGCAGGTGTGACTCGGGTCCTGAGTATGGCCTCTGGCCCTTTCCTTTCCATCAGCTTCCCTGCCTGGTTTCCTGGCCACTGAGAACCAAACATCTTTGTTCCCCCTGTGCCAAGATGCTCCTGCCTTGGATCCAGTCTGCCACAAGCTGCCCCCTAAACCCAGGAGCTATGCCACACCTCTCTTCCTTTAAACTGAAGGCACGAGAATCAGCAAAGCTGACCAATAAGTGCAATACATTTTCCTTCAAAGGGCATTTTAAATTAAATCAGTTCACTGTCAGATACGCTTCAGTGGTGCACTGCTGGCCTTAAAACCAAAACCTCACCACCTATTCAGAACTGCATAGGAAACCCTGTCCGTGCTTCTCTTCACACCAACTACAATCTTTCTCTGCCTCTCCTCAGTGCTCAGGGTCTTCGTGCATTATCTCTTCTGCAAAGAAGCATGTTCTCAAATTCCTACCACATAATTCCAGGCTTTCTTGTGAGGTCTATTTTTCTCTGTCTCCTTTGCCAGGTAGAAATCTCAATCTGTTTGCCTCTATGGCATCATAATTTGATTAGATTCAAAAGTGATCATCTGCCTCCGCTAATCAACCCCCAAAACTGTAGCAAAGAACACACCATTCTACCAGTTGGCACAGAACAGGTTTCTCTGTCTTTCCTCACCCCCAGAATTCAGCACCAAATTCTCCTACTCTGCCTCCTAAGTCATCCCAGGATTTACTTCCACTTTCCATACTGTCTTCATCCCTCACGACTTTACCTCGCTCCCTGACTTGCCAAGAATCCCTATCCCCACTCTTTTTGACACAGTGCTTTTCTCATTTGCACTTTTGCGATCTGTAAATTAATACAGGTGCCATCTATCTTTTTACATCAATTATCCATATAGGTTTTTAATGTGCTCTCTGGGAGACTAAATGCATAGTCAACATCTCTAAGTGCTCCATACGCATATATTTACTCGATTTTAGCCTCCAATTTTTTTCTTCTAAAGCTATAGACTGACCATGCCAAATGCTAGCTATCTGCCTTGCCTGCCCTCCATACCATCAGAGGAGAGGAATCTCCTCCCAGAGATACCACCCCAGCTGCCATGCCTTGCAGTCCCTTGCAGTACCGGTCCTCTTCCCAACTGGACCATGACATCTTCCCAAACAGAGACCCGTCACTCATCACTTTATCATGCGGAACATCATCAGATCAGTGCTTCTAGGACTCATCACATCTCATGAGTGACCAAGTCTAAGGAAAGTAATTTTAGGGTTAATAGTTTATTGTTTCCTTTTTGTGTGCTTTTGAGTAAGTGATGTTTTTCCTTGCTGTAACAATACTGTAAACTGCCAAAGACCTTTAAATATTTTTAGCTCCACTTTGTAATTTACAGTGACACAATAAAACCAAATATCACCAGGAACTCAAAGACCAAGCACAAATCATGAGAAAAAGACATCCAAGGATATTGTTCTAGTGCTACCTTCACATTTGATGTAATGAAGAAAACACTACCCCATTCCTTCCTGAAAGATATACTTCTTTGATTTGTACTTAAGTTTCAATCGCCATGCAGAACATTTTGTGAGAAAAATTTATGAAAACTGTTATTTTCAGTGACACACTGTATAAGGAGGGAGGTCAGTGAGGGGCTGACATTTAGCTTAACCAACAAACCAAGCAACTGCCACCCTAAGTCCGTACCCACAGCAATGTCCCTAATGATGCATGCAAGACAATGTGTGTCAGCAGCGCTATGGCCATAGGGTACCCGAACTGTGTGTGTAAGCCATGTAACAGTGAACACGGATATCCCTGCATAGTGGGGCTCTTTCTAAATGTCAAAATAGTCAGGAATCCTCACACAACCCAGGTGACAGTTTTAATATTCACTGATTTTTAAAGAAGAGCTTATGGAAAAGATGTCACCATGAATAAAGGACCATAAATTTAGATTTTTGAATCTCAACAGGATATGGTCAGTTCTCTATAAATCAATATGAATCAATATAGTCACAACTGTTTCTGTTTGCAAACAATACTTTACATCTCAAACAGAATCTTTCCACAAAATTTTGCTTCTTTTTGCAAACCGTGCTTCGGGAGATGAACACAACCACTGCCAAGTTCACTGGAACTGTGACACGAATGAAGTCAGTCTATTGAGGCACTACTCCATGTACATGAGAACTTCGTTCTATGTGCGTGTGACCTGTGTTCATATATTTCAAACACCATCTTACCTGCCTCTAGCTATGTGAATCTGAAAGCCAGCTGGGGGCTGCTGGTAGAGCTCATATATAAGAAACATTAAAAAACAGGCTGGGATCCTATCTGGCATCCTTTCAGCTCACTTGTCTTGTGTGGCATCTGGCAGGTGACTGGCTTATGATACATGGATCTAAACACTTGGTCTTTACAACATTGTAAAATTGTTCTCATTCTTATAATCTAAGATGAAACATATTTGTGAAAGAAAAATCAGAATAAAAAAGAGAAACTGGGGCTTCCAACTAGAAGACAATGAACCTCATGCCACTAACAAGTGCTTGGACTCACTTTGTATGCACCTCTGTGCTTGCAGTGGTCCCGGCTGCCTTCACTGGGGATTGCACAAAGGCAAGTGATGGACTGTGGACAGCTTCAAATAGGAAACCTTTAAAGGAAAAGTGCCAGGATGTCTGTTCTGCCAGTGACATAAGGGACCTAGTAGAACCGATTAATTTCAGTCCTAGTACTTTACATAGGAATGGAGTGGGCGACACACAGCAAGGAAGTGAAAATATACATGTAGTCCCTTTAACCTGTTTGAACACTATTGCTGGCAGCCAGAATCTCAGCCTGTATAATTCCATGAGAATTTCTTCCCATGGGTTTACCTAAGATGAGACTCTTCCATGTCTTCAAATTCTTGCTTTAGCTCTAGGCTTACTGCGAAATCTGCAGCCAGGCCAGATAAATATTCTGGAATTTTGATTTGTGAGCCTAGCCCTCCTGAGAATAGCACAGGCAGCAGACTGCAGGTAAGGGCTTTAAAAATGTTTTTAATTCTGTGATACCGTGCATTTTCACAAAAACTGATGTGTATTTTAGCTCGGTGAACTCCCCTTCTTCTGTATCTGGAGATGGAAGAGATACTAGGGAGTAATAAAGCCTGCCCCTAAGTTAAAATGAAAAGTCATAGGTGTCCACATGGAAGAACAGAAGATTTATTAATGGCAAACATAATAAATAAAATACTCTCTAAAGTGTAAAAGACCTTTTAGCAATAAATTTTGCAGCACAGGTTGTATGCAGCACTTAGGGTCTTGTCGAGGCTGTATTGAAGGAATCCTGCAAGCACTGTGATTCGAGACAATACACTTCACTTTCTATATTCAAAGTACGCTTGCTTTTTTGTGTTGTTAGAACTAAGCTGGAGACCTCCCGCATTATGCATTTACCTGGACTCTCTATTCAAAAGAGCCCTGATTGCACTTTTTGTGTATTTTACAAATCATAAATAGGGCATGAGAACACACAGAATAATGCAGATTTGACTTTTTCTTTCTGAAGGGCTTGGATACAATGCTTTCTCTATTCATTTTCTTTTCTTTTCATCTGCTTCCATAAAATGGGGCTCTGCAATTCAGGTTAGAATCAATTAAACTGGCGCTCAGCTGTTCAGAGTCCAGGATTCCCAGAGGTGGAAACACAGTCTGTGTGCACCTGCCCTCCCTGCTGGAGCTTGTGAGGTCTCTACTCAGACTTTGGTGCAGACAGTCTTAGCAGTGTTAGTGCAAGAGGCTTGGGAAGAATGGAAGATCTTTCTCACACATGGTCTAGAATATTCTATGAGTGCTCTTCTGAAAACTCCTCATGTTAGATACCTGCTACTCAAAAAGGAACCTGGTAACTGAGATCACGGAAGCTGCACAATAGCAACTTTTGGTAGGTGACCCTTTGTATAATATGACTGAATGTTGCAACACTTGCATATGCTCTATAATTGGTAAAGTTCTCTTGGTTTACGGTTGTATTTCTCCACGTCTTTTATTGCAGCATCTTATGTGTAGTGATCTAATTACTTAAGAAATTGTACTACTTCAGTGTTATACACAAGGACACGAGTGTATTTAAAATTGCAATAAGAGTTCATTTTGAAGGGAGAGCTTATTAATAATGGAAGATGCAGGAAGCCAACTTCTAAAGATCTTAGTCTCATCGATAGCAGATTTCTATTTCTTCATTAGCAGAACTGGGTTAAGCAAGAATAAAGAAAGCAACAGTACTTTTCAGATTCTGAATCTCTGCAATACAAAATTTTTACGTCAAATTATCATTTAGACATTTGTCAAAATGGTTATTGGACCCTGTTTAGAAATCCAGGTTGAGTTTAGAAATTAACACAATTAGACATGCTTAATGAGTAACAAAGATGGACATGCAGTGATTTCTGTGTCATGACAGGACAAACACATAGTCCTGATGTTTACATGGTGATGTGAAAGTGAATTGTTTGAAAGTAAACACAAAGCTTAAGGAACTGTCAATTCTTTATTCTCATCTTACTGACCTAGTCAGCATTTTTGACACAATTGAGCAATGTCTACTTTGTAAAATATTTTCTTTATTGCTTCTGGGTGCCCCCTGATTTATTGGGACACTCCTTATTAACTAGCTCTTCCTCATTCTAATTCCTAATGTTAGAGCTGCCTTGGAGCCCACAACCCAGACTTACCATCTGCTCTATCTCTGTCACTCCCTCTGAGATTTCAAGCTGTCTCCTGGCTTTAAATGTCTATGATTAACTGGTGATTCTTATGCTATTTCATGCCTGCTATTTCACTCTTCTTGACTGGAGACTTTTGTCTCCAGTCTGATCTGTCTGCCAAAATTTCAGATTGATAGCTATGAACTCACTTGGATGACAAACGGGCTTCTCAAAGTTAGCATGCCCAAGCTCCCAACCATTTCCGTATACCTACTTTTTCTGCTGTCCTTTTCATCTCATGTCAACTTTGTTTCTTCCTGTTGCTCAAGCCAAAACTCGAGAGGCACTCACTGATCTTCCACGCCTACATCTCTTGGTCAGCACCTCAAGAATACACCCAGGCTGTCATCCCTTCCCTCCCGTGCACTGTGAACATTCAAGTTCAGTCCGCAAACTCCTCTGGCCTCGGCGATTGCACAACTTCATCCAGGTTCTTTGCTTTTACTCTGGATGCTTTCTGGGTCTTCTCAACAGTGATACTGCTGAAGTACATCAGATCATGCCGTCCTTGGGCTTCCAGTCCTCTGTGTAAGGGTGGCATTCCTTAACAGTGAGTGTAAGACAGGCTCCGTCCGGTAGGAAGGTTTGCCAGCACCAAGCAGCTATGACTGGAGCTGGACCTACAACCTGAAAGCCAGCAGTGTCCCAGGGGCTTCCCATCTTCCTGCCACCTCTCCAGCTTCATCTCTGATTCTTCGCTTCCCAGCCGAGCTTGCTCCCACCCAGAGGCACCTGCTGTTTCACACGCGTCAGCCACACTTTGCTCTCAGCATCGCCCCACTGAAACACTTCCTGTTATTTCACTCTTCTTGTTCCAAGCTTGAGAAGCCCTTGTGCCCCTTCTTCTTTAACACTGTGTTTAGATACGGAGTTCGCCCTCCCCTGCCTACTCAATCTAAAATCGTAGATCTTTATGCTCCCACAACCTGGCCCTACTTCCTCCACACATCGCCAGCTATCGCACTACAGCTTTTACTTAAATATTTCATCATCTGTGTTCCAGCCTACGACAAATCTCCACAAGCACAGAACCATACGATTGCTTGCATTTTTCCAATACTGCTTACTTCAAGACTGCTCATCATATGAGAAGACCTCTCAACTACTTGCTAAATGAAGGTTAAATGAATGAAGAGCAGTATACACACAAAGCTAATGAACATTCATCAAGGGTTGAGGGCTGTCATTTAAATATCCTTACCCCATTCTAGGATGTCACTTTTTAAATTGTTTCTTTGTTGTTAATTCAGGTAAATTGCTAAGTCTAATGGTTTCCAAGTCTAGATTTATGAACGGAGGTGAGACCATGTTAACAAAGTGTGTGAACAATGTAAACTTGGGGTTTTAGTTTTAATGTCTTGAATTTAATCTCCTGTTGCTTCAGATAAATTACCTTTAAAATTAACACAATCACAGAATGATGCATATTTTATTATTTAAATTAACAAAAGGACATAATGAGAGCTGCCTGAGTTTTAAACACCTCCTTTTTAGATACTGCACCCTTCCCTGTCTCTTCAACTGGTGGAGATGGGAAAGGTTGTTCCTCTTTGGACCCTTGCTCTTTTCAGGTTTGCATCACAGACCCCTGTCAGAACTATCAAAGATACAAGCTCCTTTGTGCAGCTTTATGCAAGCTCACCTTTGCACTCCTTGCAAGCCCGAGGTGAGTTCTTCATCCACACAGGAGCCACGGGCTGCTTGGTGAGCCTAGTGCGTGTTTTCTGTCCCCTTCCTACACGACGTTCACCCAGCAAATGATACTGTTGCCCTCCCTGACTCCAAGGGACTTCCTCCGTAGTGACACTCATTCCTTTTCTTCTTTCATCCCTTTGAATAACTTTCCTAGGTATGCTTATTGGCATTATCAGGAACAAACAGATTTGCTAAAGTTAGCAATCATTTCATATCATTCTGACTTTCCAGTTAGAAATTACTGAAGCACTAAATTATTTGAATAATTCATAAATATAGAATTATTCACACATATATTTATATATTATATGAGAAGTTTTATGAATAAGTGAAAACTTTCTTAAATGATTGCATACCCTTCCTGCTTGTCAGTCTTAAGTGATATCATTTTAATAAATTGGTACCTGCTAAGAAAAATCAACCATATACCATTCCAGCCTGCTAATATCATGCTGCAGAGGATATTTAAGTGAGTTTCTCTGCTACGCTTTGGGCATGAAGCACTCATTTCCCCAGCCAGGAGTGCTCACTTGTGAAAGCTTACAAGTCATTGCCAAGAAAGCTGCTGCATAGAAGACTGTATTCCTTCAGCCTGGACAGTCCATTGGCTGGCTCGTTAGTTCTGCAGAATAAAGCATTACGTTCACCTCAAAGCCAGACAATTCAGGAGGGACCAGCTGCAAAGCTCCTCTTAATATCACCTGGTGCATCTTTCACAATGGCACCCCAGTAACACACTCCCTGTCTCTGTCTCTCTCTCTCTGCCAAGTCCTACCCCGCGTACCCCCTCCAACTGCTCATCCTGCTGGGAATCTCCACTTCAGACTGGCGCTTCATGGATGCACCATCTCAAATACTTGGGATCCTCAGTATTCATGCTACAGAATGTAGCAGAGTGTGCTACCCCACACGTGCCACTTTGGCATGAGGAATATTTCCAGCTAAAGGAAGGTGATAAAGAGCAGGGGGAAAGAGGATATCCTGCCTTTCTCTTTTCTGTAGTACATGGAGAAAATAAACATTCTTGTTACCAGATACAGAATCAAAACCAAAAAAATACCTGCCCAAGCAGTCCTTGTTAAAACAACCTTTGCCTTCCTTGGCTCTTTATACATTTTAGTTATCTTTTAAAATTACCATTTTGTTCTATAGTCTAGAAGCAACTGGATTTTGCTACCCTTTTACATCCGCATTTTCTTAGGGGAATTTCTGTGTTTACAAAATCAAATTTATATGCTTCTCTCCTGTTAATCTACTTGATGTGAACTTAATTCAATCCCAACCAAGGAAGCAAAGAGGGTGGTGGTAAAGCTTTGCTGTGCCTTCACTATTTGCAGCGGAAATGGCATTGTTTCAATCCATGAACTGTCACTGAATGTTCACCACTTTGCCTTTGCGCCACCAACCATGATATTTAAACTGAAAATATTCACCACAGTGAGCCATTAAGACAAGGGCAGCTGGCTTATTCCTGTTTTAAAATTTCAGAATATGGTACTAGAAAAAAAATAAAAGCAAGACAATGCCTTCCCAACGGTGGGGTTATGGGAATGAAAAACTTACCGAGTCGCTGCTCATAGGACTTCACAGAAGTGAAGGGAGAAAATATAGATTTTCATTCAGGAAGTCAATTAAGACTTACTGTTTCTCCTTAATAAATTGATTTTCATTATCTGCAGAAGACTGTTAGTGAAATGATACTGGAACATTTCATTATGTTTTTTCACCATCGTGCACACAAGTGCACACGCCCCGGCTTGCTCGAGTATCTAGTTACCAAACTGGTGAAAAAGCCCTTGAATAAGAGAACAGTCTCACGTTTTAAGACAGAAGCTATTTAAACACCTATGTATACTGTCTTTTGAAAGGATCCAAAGTAACCCTGAATGACAAAAACTATTATGATGACACATACACGCCAAAGATATTCTACTTAAAGAAATACGATGTAAATATAAGCCAGATGTAATTTTAGGCAAAAACTCATAGAAAGCTTATGATGACTATGCAATAGT
Source organism: Dolichotis patagonum (assembly GCA_004027295.1). Lineage (NCBI taxonomy): Eukaryota > Metazoa > Chordata > Mammalia > Rodentia > Caviidae > Dolichotis > Dolichotis patagonum. The sequence continues at coordinate 18,985 of PVJX010022379.1, forward strand.
CAGCCAAGAATTTAGATCATTCATTATCCTGCATACACAGCAGCACAGAATGAAAATATAGACAACAGTATCTATGATGAGGTCTATCACAAAACATTCAGCACATTTAGTTATCTTTTAAAGCCCCAACTCTAACACACTAATACCTACAGTACTGATATGCCCAGGCGTATGGACACACACAGCAATATAAATTTAGACTCAAATACAAATATAATTGCAAATTCACTTGTTCAGTAACACTAGTCACATACTAAATGCCATTATCAATGAGATTAGTGCCCATCATGTTACATGTATCAAAGATATCATGAAGTTGCTTCCACCATTGCAGAAAATTCAATTGGACAAAGCCTTCTAGATTATAAAGCAAAATTTTAACAGAAAAATCAAGGATGGGGAAATCACTGAAGAAAATGTTGCTTTTCCTTGTTTATGAAATGACTTTTCATTTTTAAAGACCTGAAATAATTAATTAATTATATTAGTTAAAATTGTTTCACAAAAGAATCCTCAGTCCTCAAGTAACATTTATCTTTAATAAGCAATTCTGTGAATGCTAATTTTGTGTAAGTTTATATAAATATTTATTTCAATTATGGCATATCCCAACTACACTGATTTTGAAGACAGCAGAGCCGGCCAGTTAAATGTTGTGCTAATATTTTTTATCGTGATCACAAAGCAGATCAGAAAGGCTGCATCACAGTACCCAAGACCGAATCTAGCGAAACACACACATTAAATTATTAGCCCTGAATAACTCACAATGTGATTAGATTTGGAGACAGGGTCAATAAAGTGGTAAATAAGTTAAAATGAGGTTGTTAGGTTTTTATGGCTTCACTTGCATCCTGTCAAATTCACGCTGAATTCCCATACCTCACTGCTTCAAAATGTCAGACTCGTGAAAGAGGTAAGTCAAAATGAGATTTTTAGAGGCCTAATCTAATACAAGAGTTGTCTTCATAAAAGGAGACATGGAGGAGAGACGGAGGGACACTCACACGAAAGATGGAAAAGGAAGGGAGCAGTTATTTACAAGGCATAGCAGGAGACGCGTGTGGGCACTCTGTTCTTGGATTACTGATCTCCAAACTTTGAGAACTTGAGTGTCTGGTACTTTGCTATGGTAGTCCCAGCAAAGTAACATGCAAGGCTCATCTTCCTGGCTCCCTGTGCTCTGGCTCTCCTATGGGTCTAACTAGAATGGGACATAGGACCAATTCTAGTTATATTATTTAGAAAAAAAACCCACAATCATGACCCTCAAAATGCAGAGCTTGTTTTCAAAATAAAAGATTACAAGGTGCTGAGAACCTCACAACTTATACTGAGTAGGCAGTGGTGTATTTCTGCCAGGAAAGCAAGCACTCTAACTCATGCTGCATTGTTTGGTGTTCTCAGCTGGGCACTGAGGGGCAAAGCAAGGGGCTGGCACAGGTCTCTGCAGCATGGTGGATCCCACCAGTGGAGCAGGAGCTGCCTGGAAAGAAGAGAGTTGTGAGGAGGCTCAGTGCTGCGAGTCGGAAGTAAAAAAACAGCTGTGCTTAACTGCACCTTCTTTATAGACTTTGAAACACCCTACCATTACCAACTTGACTCTCAGGGCGTGCGTTTCTAGTGATTTCAGACCGAGGACTGTATCACACACCAGAATCTCATGAGCATATTGAACAAAAGTGGTTATGGCTAATGACGCAATTATAGCTGTCGATATGCTTACTTAAGAACACAAACCTTTTGCAGACAATTAGCTTAATTTTCCCAACTACACTCTGAGCAAGCAATATTATCACTCCAATTAGATAGCCCAGACACCTGAAGTGTAGAGAAGGCGTAGAACATGGCTAAAATTATGGAAGCACGGGCAGCATTTTGACCCATCTTCAGAGTCTGTGTGTTTCATGACTCTGCTGCAGCTCAGTTTGCAAATGACTCTGCTAGTGCTTGTTTGCAAGCGCAGTGTTGGTCATGTGGACACATACAGGGGAAAAATGAATCAGGTCAAGTTCAATCCACACATGATGCAGTTAATATGCACGTAAAGGTAAAACTTTAAAGCTGGAAACCCTGCAGTCTTCATGGTTAGCTTTGCAGCTGTCCTGTGGCGAAACAAACAAGGGGGCACTTTAACAATGAAGACAGCAGTCTCCTTGGCCATTGTGGACAGTCTGAGGAGAGGGGAATGTGGCTGTAAGGAGGCATTGGAAAGATGGGCTCTCCGGACTGGGCCGCGCTGATCAACCCCATGGCTGCACGACTCTTCTCCTTGAAACGACTCATTATGATGTGCATTTACTCTTACTCATGCTTCTGTTTCTATGTAATTTTTCACAAGATTCTTAATATGTTCTTATAGACATACAACTCCATCCCTTATGGACTCTTTTTGAAACAGAGCAACATCAGGTAGCTCATCTTCAGGTTTACACAAAGTATATGTGAGGTATGGTAACTTGAAAGGAGTCATTCACACTTAGACACTTCAGAATCAGATCTCCTTTTAAAAATTATATACACAGAAATGTGCCAAAGTAGTTCATAGACTCAAACATGCATGCATACATACACATGTATCTCAAAGTACTGTGCAGATTATACGTTGCTATATAAAAATAATAACTACAAAGTGGAGCCCATTCACATTGTCCGGAGGGATTATGAAGAGCCTTATAGCTTCCTCAGGAAAAATTCTGGTCAATACTCATTAAAGGCTTAGTACGGGTCAGGGGTCATGATGACACATCACGGGTACCATCTCCCCTGATCTTAACAGTGATTCCTACATCATTTTATTCCCACCCTACAAAGTCCAGAGGCTTACAATTTGCCCAATTAACACTGCTGGTGTAGAGTCACTGCTGGTGCAGAGGTCCAGGATCCACACCTCTCTCAAACACGTCAAACTGAAAGGTGCTGATAAAGTGAATGTGACACATAACACCAAATCAAGCATTTTAACACAGATGCCTGTCAATAAAGTACCTGCAGCACACATCTAATTTGCCTAAATAGAAGAATTTATTATAAGTATAGTGGCCAGAATAGAATGAAGCAGACTCAACGGTGATGAGAAAATGGAACATTTTAATACTCTTACTGTTCCTTTGAAACACATTGTATCACAGAGGGAATGCTTAGACTTTCATGTTTGATGAATATATCATCTGGTGGAAGGATATATTACCCTGAAATGCTACATACCATTTATGTGATGAGAATATGGATCACAAAAGTAAATAATCTAAAGTCATTCAAACAGTATTTATCCATATGAAATTTAGCAGTATGATTAAAGCAACAGGAAAGTCAGCCTTATACCAGTGGGTATTAAAGCACACCCAGCAGAAAGATTAACTTAATTACATTGTTAAGACAGAAAATGATCTTTGGAAAAAGGCAAACCTACACTTTTCCTATATTTAATGACTAATTTCTGAAAGCTGTAATTAGAGTTCATTGCTTCACTTCAAAAATAGCAGTAACATTTGAGAGTATTATTTAACTCTGTTACTCCTAAGAGACACAACCACAAAATGTTGCCAGTAACACAAAGCAATAAGTCACACAGGCTGATACTCACTTACTCTTTTTATACACATAAACTGTGGCCATCTCTTTGTATTGCAGTACTTACGGTACTGTAGCAGAACTACTTTGAGTTCCAAAGACTTTGTACCCATCTACTTCCCAGGGCTCACACTGTCTGCGGTCCTGCTCTCACAAGCAGGTGACGGGATCTGGTCCACCTGAACTCCAGAGTAGGTTTCCAGCATTTTTTATCTTGGCCATATTTCTCATTACTTTATCCCTCTTGGTGTTGGTTCCTCATGGTCCAAATGGGGGAGGGGGCTTTGTGTCACTTAGGGATTAATTTATTCTGCACGGAAAGGAATGGTGGCTAACTCTTAGTAGGTAGCCCTGACATGCCAGTGACCTTCCTTCTTCTGACTCTAACAAGCATTAGTTAGCTGCAGAAGGTGTACTCTACTCCCTCCTTCCTCCCCCTAAGGTGCTCCTCTGCCAGCTCTCCGCATACTTGGACCTGCCAGCAGCAAAGTCCAAACTAGCTAAACAGGCACCTTGTTTTCAATGTATTGTGTAGATTTCCATGAATACAAGTTATAGTTCAGAGTCAGTCAGTTCTATTCCACACTTCCTACAGGATCCAGGAGAGAGACACACACTCAAGGAACACGGAACACTGCTTTGAGATTAAAATGAAGTTATAGCAGCATATGAAGAGCAACCAACTTTGAGAAATTTCATGTGTTTTCAAAATGCTGATACTGGCATATGTTTGATTTTTATGCCTTCTCTATTTGAAATGAAAGAGGAAACTTAAGTTAATATTTTACAGTGAAGACATTGTCACCAGTGTCCACTAAAAAGGAATACTGCCTGCAGGGCTGCATAGAAACTGCACTTGTATGTTTCTTATCTGACCTCTGGGTCTCCAAAGCAGTGGACGGGCCTTTCCGTTCTCTCAAATTAAATATAGCTGTCCTCTTTCCCTTGAAAGGCTCCGTCCCCTCAGGGGGCTACCACCCTCGGGTTTACTTTTTGTCTCACTGAAAGCCATGTCTCACTCATTTGGGGTTGAAGCGTGGCATGATTTAGCCTGGCGGCGATTTCTGTTCCATCGCATCCTCTCTAGGCCTTGACAAACCCTCATGAGCAAGGTTCTTACTGATTACGGCAACGTGAGAATCTCTATCAAAGCAAGGAGCCATGAGGAGCAGTGAGCTATTTAACAAGTACTTGGAAAACCTGAGCCTCTACTGAGAAATAGTATACGTGAAGGACAGCTTAAGTTGTGATATTCTGTTCCTGAGTTACAACATAGGTTAGAGACACTCTACTTCTGGAAACCGTAAGACAGCTACAGTTCTCATTTAAGATAACAGGAATTCGAAGTTTAATGCCATTGAACTACAAGGTATATCGTTAAGAAATCATGTAAGCTAATACCAGAAAGAAGAGCGAAACAGGTAAAGTAGTGATACATAGAGCAGAAATCAATGCCAGGGAGATATTCTTTCCTCTATTAAAGACAATTATACAATATTTTTAAAACAACATGTTTCATTGCTCAAATATATATATATTACATATATTATATATATATAAAAGTCTAGAAGAAAAATTGGATCTTTGTATACAAATAGATCCTTTTAGTTCTGCATATATATATATATATATATATAGAGAGAGAGAGAGAGAGAGAGAGAGTTAATGTAGATCCAATGGTTTCTAGAAATTCTATACACCTGAGATCCCCACTACCCATAAAACTCTGTAAAACTTTGTATCATTGAAGCTGTCCCAACAGATCTATCTCCATTAATTTTTTGACAGTAGAACATGTATCAAGATTCTTAAATGATTTCTCCATTGTCTTAATAGAAATTTGAATAAACTTATGTTCAATTGTTTTATTTTTTTCTGTAATTATTGTTCTCTGCTGTTCTAAGTACTCCAATTTATTCTATTTCTTTTTGTGTACAAAGTATTTTCTTGACATTGTTTCCAAGTACTAAGTACTATTGTATGTTTACTTCTTTGCAAGTTGTTCTCAAAATGGATCAAAGTTAAACACATACAGGCACTTTGACACCAAGTAACACATTTTCTTTCCTTGTATGGCAATTATTATTATTAGGTGATAAGTTTGGAACATTTTCTATATTAGAATATATTTGAAACTTAATGTGTTACTTCATTAAATATATTTAAATCTAGTCTGTCTGCAGTTGCCAACATGACCCAGTGTATTACTTATCTTAACAACATCACAAACAGCTGCTCAGAACACCTGAAATTTGTTATCTTCTCCCTGCATAGGTCAAAAGTTTGCTATGCTTTCACTAGACTGAAATCTAGCTGCCAGGAGGGTGTGTTTTCCAGCTCCCAGCTGCTGCCTACATCCCTTAGCCCTAATCCCCTTGATTCCACAATCTGACCTCTCTGTTCATTCTCCACTGCCGCATCTCCCTCTCTTCTGAGCTAAGCTGTATGACGTTCACTGATTTAAATATGCATCAGAACAGCATGGGTCCACATAGATAATCAGAGACTTTAACCTTCATCAAATAGGCAAAGTATCATTTGCCAAAGAAAGAAACCTATTGCAGGCCTCTGGGATGAGAAAGAATGCAAACAGCTGTGTGAAGCCCGTACTCTGCCTCACTGGGTACAATTTTATCCACAAAAATATCTCAGTTTTGAACAAGACATATGACCTAAAAATTATTTTATTTTCTGTGCATCGCTAGTACAATCTTATCCACAAAAACACTTGCAACACTGGAACAGATGTATTATCTACAAAGTGTTTTATTTTCTGAGTTACAGGTCCATCATACATTATTTACTATCATTCTATAGAAAATACATTTTATAAGGAATATACTGGAAAGAAATACTTTCAAAGAAGTATTTGTTAAATAAAAAATGACTTCAAGTAATGACTCAAATTTGTAGCATCTTGTTATGGTTTAGATCTAAAATGGGCTCCAATGCTCTCCTTTGGAGGTTGGCGGTGGTCACATGGGCTGTGACCCAGAAGGAGAAGTTCTCATCCTGGTCTTCTCTTCTCTCCACTTCAGGGCTGCCACTGAATGAGCCATGACTGCTGTCAGGAGTTTTCACTATGCTGTTCCTGACCTAGAGCCAGCTCTCCATGGACTGAATCCTTGAAAACTGAGAGCCCAAATAAATCTCTCTTCTTTTAAATATTTTGTCTCAGTGATGGGAAAATGACTAATAAACACATGCTTGTATTTAGAAAATAATTGTTGCATGATATCTTAAAAAAGTATATATGCTCAGGTAAATGTTATCTTCATTCATAGACAAAAAACCAGAAAAAAATTATTTAACATGGTCTATAATTATTAGATTTTACCATTTCTTGGGTACCAAGAAGTGGTAGAACCAAAGCTAAATATTGAATACAGCCACCTGACTCCAAGCCAATTATACATGGGCACAAACACACACATGCAGATACATGGTCAACAGAGTATCTCAGAAAGTTTATAGAATTAGATGGACTCAAAGGAAAAATTCACCAAATGAAAACTTGTGAAGCAAAGTGAATCTAACAGCATGAACTGTAAGATTTATTATGGCACGACAAATTTTGGACTTGCCAATCTCAAAATAATCCCGTTAAATCAAGTCCTATATAATACAGCACACTGACTTTTCCTAAGGTCAGTATTGCTCGCTGTGCTGGGCCAAATACAGAAATAGCATGGTCAGATCCTTCTCTGCGAAAATATGTCAGCTTCTGTCTTGTTATACAAATCACAATTATCATTATTTTGACAAAAGCCTGTAACACTTTTAGTTAAGAGTGAAACTTCAACTGTATGTCATGAAATTTCAGGCCACAGTGACTTATGACCTGAGGAGCCCGTCACTAATCACACACATCCTGCATTGGAACTGCCAGCAGGAATGAAAGTTTTCGTTTGTGATGGTTTGGGCTATTTTTAAGGAATATTTCAGTATTTTTAAATAATTGCTCCAAGCAGATAGAGAAGATAAGAAGATGAAAAGAAACAGGAAGCTCTAAGTGTTTCTTTACCTAGAGTTGTGATGTGTGTGTGTGTATAGGGGGGTGATTTCTTTTTCCTGGGTAGAGACTTAGCCTTTTTCCAACATATCATCAAAATGGAGTGAAACAAGAGTAATTTAAATCCACATTATATCATTTTAAATAGTTGCAAAAAGCAACACTGAAAAATACTGTAAGAATTGGTGAAATATTTTCTCTCCAAAGAGACCTATTTTATATATCTGGGAAGAGAATATACACCTTCGTCTCAAAATTCAGTTGCTTAGTGTGATCATAATTCTTACTGTGAACTTACTGTTAAATCTCTTATGTTAACTATAGATACTTCATTTTATTCTAATATACAGTCCATTGAGTACTTTATTGTTTGTTTTTCTTACAATTTACATTACCACATTAATAATTATAGAGGTTAAGGGAAAAACTGCACAGAATCCCATTTCTATATTTAAACAGAACCCTAGTCTTCTGTGAAAACTTTAGTGTGGATAAATGTCCTTAATTTCTTAGGAAATGTTGATTAAATGTTATTTTCTGATATCCTTCCTACATTACCTATCTCTGTTTGGTATCTCCTATTCCAAGTTCTTTCATCATCTTACCTGCTGATGATTGTGGGCCACCAGGATAGCAGTCAAACACAAAGAATTCAATTAAGATAGAAGATTCTCAATCTCCAAGTTTTATGTAGAGGCCTGAACTCCCCTAGCAGAAACTCAATGAATATCACTCACTTTTACTCAACGTAAAAATATCTCCTACAGTGACTCCGAGGTTCTTTTCACTGTGCAGTCCTCATGCCTAGAGTGTACTGAAGTAGCTCCTCGCTGAGATTCCTCAGCAGAAAAGAGTGCTTTCTGCGCTGAGGAGACTCCCTGCACCTGTGTTCCAGGCCTCACCTTCTCACACACTGGCAGATTCTATCTCTGCGCTCTTTACCTCCAGCATCTTCAGTGATTCTTGTGGCCTGAGCTTTTTATCCTGGACTTTCATGCACGGTCTCTCGTAACCTTAAAAAAGTACTTTAGCTGAGTCTCCTAACAGCTGTTTCTCTGTATATATCCTTACACAGGAAATCTCTCCACCATCGCTGCAAGGCCCCATCGGAGCCCTCTAACGTAAGCTCACTCACTTAATCAGCTGTACTTTATTCTGTGATCTGACCAGTCTTTGTGCCGATTGGAGTTATTTCCATCGTAGCTGGTAGCGTGAGCCATGGTGTCTCTGAAAGGAAGTGAAAGACACAGAGATGCTTGGCCCTGAAGTGAGCCTCTGATTCTGTCCCTCTAATCTATGATTCAGGGTACACTCCTGGGCCGGCTGAGTGCAGCGCAGCTCTAGGCCCGAGAGATGAAGGTGAATGTCCCTGGCTGAGGTGGGTTGACCTGGTGACTGAGTTTGTAAATGATCCCTGTCTCTTATGCACCCCTCGCAGAGTGCACGGGCCACATCTGCTAAGCAAACCTATGTCTCAAGCTTACCATCCACTTCTGTTTCTGACATCCATGGAGATAACTAAATATTTCTTCTAGCATTCATCTTTGAGTGATTAATTACATCCTTTTTTCTTTATAGATGATACATATGCCACAGATTTAGTGTTGTGAAATATATTTCTGCCACTTCCATGCTGGCTTCAAAGACATCACATCCCACTGTAATATAAAACACTAAGGTAAATAAAGACTGGAGACCATTTTACTCACCTTCACTTTGCTTATAACCATCCACAAACCTGGCAATCATGACTTTTGAAATAATCCAGACTTCTGGATTATTTTATCCATTTTATTTTATCCATTTTATTCACACTAGTCTGCTACTATTCTGAATTACACTCACAAATTAGTCATTTATGGTACTCTGACTTCATTTATGGTATTCTGTTTTCTTCAACTAATTTAGTGATTAACATCCTTGTAGGCACAAGGTAAATCATTATTATTTGAATTATTTTTATATTTTGTTGGCTAATTTTTTATTTCAGGAGAAAAAGATTATAAATAATCTCATAATACTAGAAATTATGCAATGACATGCTAAATTTCCTTTTCTCAACCTATAAAATCCCACTTTCCAAATACATGCACTTGAAGAGTTGTGTGTGTTGTGTGAATGTGTGTATTAGGGTAAGCATTTTGGATAAAGTGAATCATGTACAGATATACTACTTCACATCTAGATTTATTTTTTTCATCCTACCGTAGATAATGGGCATCTTTCCAAATTGATCCATGTACATCTATCATAATATTTTTAATGAGCACAAAGTAACATATCATTAGTGTGGAAACCCCATTATTTTAACAATCAATAATTCTAAACCCTTGGTAAAACTTCTACACTCTAGAATAGTGAATATAGGAAGACACACAGCAGTTGATGGTCCAGTAAACAATACTGCTCACTCTTGATGATTTCACCATCTAGTACCAGAGGTGTGTTCTAGATAAAATCTGAGTTGATAACAGAACACCTGTTTTCAACATAACACAGTGAAGCTTGACTACAGTGTTTGAGGTATTTGAGCCAACTGACAAGAATGTCACTCTTAGAGTTTTCAACTCAAAGTCACCTAGCATGCACCAATATTTTGCTCATTGGAGAGTGGAGTTTTTCCAGTGTGTTACAGAATATCTGGGATGTTTCTTTCAGGTACCTGACATATGTGACAGACCTCAAAATGTTGAATGCCACAGTGCATCTCGTTCGGAGCAGGCACCCTCGATTCCATTATTCTTGCTTTAGTGCAGCTGACACGAGAAGGCTTGGGAAAAGGTCTTCTTTTTCGCACCCTAAATGAGCATTTGAAGGCTGGCCTTAGAGTATACTTTCCCAAAGGTCAATTAATGGGGCAAGGTACAATTATGCTTTGAATATCATATGGAGGATTTGATGAAGGAGATACCACCTTGGATAACCCTGACAGAAGCCTGTTAATTGGTTTCATATCATTATGAGTAACCCTCAGAAAAGTTATTTCAACATAAACAATCTTAGCCATCAAAAATGCAGCCACTGGATACAGGCCAGTGGAAGCAATCATAAAGATGTTGAAAACTACCCTCTTTGAAATGTAAAACTCAAGCCTTCACTTTATACATAGTGGCAAATTTTCAACCTTTCTAAAAAGCATGATTTTCTGCATTAAAAATAAAGTCTTCATTAGTATAATCTCAGAGATAGGAAAATGGTTATTTTCAGGCAGTTAAATTAATTAAAAATAAATGGAAAGCTGTTGGGTGAGGAATGGCATTAAAGGTAGTTGGAAAACTTTATATAAACTGACCAAATAAAATGTATTCAGAATTTAAGAAGGTGATGGAAACTGCATAGCCAAAAACAAAATAAATCTAAAACTAACAAATCCAAGGATTAAACAAAATTTATGTAATTCAAGTGTCACTCTTTTAGAACAGAAAAGTACTCTTAGATGCTATTAAACCTTTTTTTTTAAAATTTGAGTGATTTCCTTATGGTTACATAGATGAAAATTGATATTAAGTACCTCCCTCCTCTTCTTGAGCGGCAGCACTGTTTCTTTAGGCCACCTTGCAACTATTTTCTGTGCCTGCTTTTATATAATTTGTTCTGCAAAATTGAACTCTTACCACATTTTGTGTAATCACTCCTAAAGGCTCATTTTAGCACCACTGCCCTCAGTCCCAGGAGACTTCTTAGATCACGGCTGTAATCTACCAGCTAAATGAAGCAAAGTCTCTAATGGAGTGAGATTTGGTGTGGTGTCACACAGTTCCATGCTGTGAGCTCTACTGCTCATTAATTAAAAGTTAACTCGAAGGTTTATGTGCACTGCATGGTTTATGTGTGTCCCACAGTTGAATCTCCTGTCCTGAGTTTCTTTGATCTCTAAATCAGAACAACACCTCTCCAGATTTATTTAAGGGATAGAACATCTCTCCTTTCTGTGATGTGAATCCTTTTGTGCATCCTACATTTCATGCTTTTGAAGCAAAAGTATCAATGTAAGCTCAAGAAATGATCCTAAGAATAGTCATGAGACAAAAATAAGCATCTTTTGGCTATGTTTCTTT
>PVJX010022380.1:0-30619 GCA_004027295.1 Dolichotis patagonum
GAGAAACACAGGCAGAGTAGATCAGGAGATAGGGTCCATTGAGCTGCTCTATATAGGGAGGCAGTGGGACCCAAAACAAGCAGTGCACCCCATGGGAGTGAAAGGGGAGGAATTGTCTAAAAAAGGGAGGCAGAGGATACTGTTAATGGAGTAACAAGATTTAGAATTTACATTATTCTCACCACTCTGCTTGGATGGATTACGTGCTGTTCCAGTTTGTCTACTTACGCTAGACTTGAGGACATGGTCAGCTATCCCAAAAATAAGAGGACATATTACGGTAATCATCCCTTATTTTCCTGTCAACTTAATCTGAAGCCCTTTATAACTTACACTGTCTTATTGTGACTGATCTTATTTGAATCTGGGTTGTTAAGATTGCTACTTTGTATTGACTGATTTTATTTAAATCTGTTATGATGGATAGCATCAAGTCTAAGTGTATAGGCAACTACACTGAAGATGACAAGATGCACTAAGATACCCACTCTGGTTTGATTATTACTTGCTTTTGAAGTCTTATAATATCTCCAATGCTTCATTTTTATTAATGTCGTTATACACTGCTGAGACACCATGTTAACCATTGTAGATCACCTTGTATTGTGGTTTTAAGTGACTTTTCTGCCTCATGCTTTTCTAGGAATTATTTTGTTTTATCTTGCTTTGTTTTGTTTTTCCTGCTAATACAGAAATGATAGATATACATGTAGAGACTCATGCATGTGTAGAGCTTATAAACAGTTTACGAGAACCAACTATATAACACATGTTGAAATGAACAACTACTTTGAAAAAAAAAGAGACACTACAATACCCAGTGCTGATTCCATAATGTCATGATGTGAAGTCCAGCAAAACTATCACTTTTTGTTCAAAGTGATCTTAGCTTGCTTTGCCTTGTTTAAGTTCAACACACATGAAGGTATAAACAGCTGTTTTGAGGAGAATGAGAGACATTATGACAGCCATTCTTGGCTTCCCTAATGTCTGGTCTTGAAGACCTGAAATGCCCTCCTCGTCCTGCTCAGATCAATTCCATACTAGGTTGTCTCATGTGAATTCCCTGTATGTGACAATATGGACAACTATTTGGAAGAAAACAAGAGTCAATATGATAGAGAGTGAATATCTCTGATTGTCTAGTTTTGAAATTTTTGCCTCTTACATTGCTTTCTTGTGATCTGCTTTGCTCTGCTTTGTTGTGTTTAATTTTACCCTTTTGATATAATTGCATGCATATTTGAGTGGGTAAGATGGATGACCATATTGCTGTTTTTGTCAGATCCCGGAGCAGAACTGTTAACAGTCTCACTGTTTGAAAGTCTACTTTACATGTTTTAACTTTGTAATTTGAACAACTATTTTCAAGAAGTCAGTATGTAATTTGTCAAGTAATAATTTCTTAGGTTTTTTTTTTGTTGTTCTTTTCCTTTTTTCCTTTGAATACTGTATTGTTGCTACCCTTTATTCTGTTTTGTTTTGTTTTGTTTTTTTCTCTTTAAATAAAATTATTTTTTTTAAAAAAAAGAAAGAAATATCAGAGTGTACTCAGAAATCTGACCCTCTTCAGAATGTTGGATTTTGCTACAATCTGCCCCTCTCACCACTGAACAAGGACCTTCTCTCATAAGAACAGTTTGTTTACTGCTAATCTCCAACATAACACAACAATTAGTTTACAGTTTTTCCACAGAGCTAAATCTTCTCTCTTTAATTCATAATTAATGGTTAAATAGTATGTGTGAGTGTGTCTGTGTGCACATGTTTGTGTGCATGTGTGTTTCTCACATGTCACAAAGAAGTCTTCAGACACATTTTCATAGTCTGAACCAAAACTAGATTTTTTTCACTCCTAAGTAATGATTTATGAGTTTATAGTCATTCGTGTGCTCATATGTTTAACACTTTAGAAAATGTTTTCTTCTCTTCTACAAACCACAGTTTCTTCCTCACAAAGGAAAAACTGTTAAAACACAGAATTTCCTTTATTTCATAATGTCCTTAGCAATAAGTCAAATAACAGGAAAAACATTTTTAAAACAAAAAATTAGGGATCAGGGGTTTAGCTCAGCAGCCTAAGTGCCTGTCTAGCAGGCAGGAGGTTGTGAGTTCGATCCCCAGCACCAAAAAAAAAAAAAAAAATTAATCTGAACTATAAATGTGACAAAGTGACCTAGTCCTAAGGAACAGTGACAAGACCTGAGTCATCTGAGCCTTCCCGTACTCCCAGACTACACTGACCTTTAGAAAGACACACATCTCTCTATCTCTCTCTCCATCTCTTTCAGTCACTTCTCTTCTCCTGCTTTATCTTTCTCTCCACTGCCCCTGTACACAAGCTGGAAACTCACTCTTTTCCATTTCTAGAAGGCAGATCTGGTTCCCTTTACCCCAAGCATATGCTAAATCATACCTCTTCTACATTTTGACTTTTTCCCAGGCCGTTGTAAGCATTTCCTCTTCAGGTGTTTCTTTTTCTCTTTATGCTTCATAACTGAACTCTTTGGAAGATTACTTATATCATGTGAGATTCTATCTGAGTCTCTCTCAGAGAATCATTAATGATGTTAAAAAATTAAATTTATATACCTACAAACAACAAATAACATAAGACACCATCTGTTCACCAGATCGCTGTCCTCTCTAATGCTCAGTGTGGCACTGTGATACCAGTTATGACTGAAGTCTCAGCAGTGTTTTGTGACCTACTGATGACATCAGAATATTGCAAGGCCCTGCCAGTACTCACTGCAGGATTGCTAAATCTACTCCCTAAGTTGATCTGTCATTAACTTGAACTTTCATATCCTGTATTTCTTCCCAAATGGTAGATAGATGATATTGATGAAACAAATGAAATCCTTTCATGTATCTAGGCATAGTATGTTTCTGAATCTCCCCAAGCCTGAGAATATGATAGTACCAGAGACAATTAGGCTTAGAAACCATACTTGTCTCATGAAAATGAGTAAATGATACCTTGAGGTATTACTATTTAAATTATCTGGAAACACATATCAGATGCATGTTATAAGAGTAGTAGTGGTATAGATTTGGGAGTATCTCGTAAATCCAAACAATTCTATTTCTTCTGCTACTGGAAATATTCTCCTGTGACTTCCCAAGCCAACCTCTCTCCTTTTCCACTCTTGTTCATCATTTCCCTGTCATTTGGTAGTCAGATTTGACTAAACAAAACCAAGTCTTCATAATAAATTCTGTTATTGGGACTGACAGTCTCTTTATCCATGATTGTGTGCTAGCCATATCTGTCTTTTGGACACCTATGTCTTGTATAGTTTGAAGTCTGAGACAGCTTTATTTTACCTCCCATTATATGTAGAACTTATCACCTTTTAAAGTCCACCTGTGTCTCTTCTCTGGTAATTACACTGAGACCCAAGCAATGGCTTATCTTCCTTCGGCCTCCTTTGTTACTCCATCAGCACTCTCTGTGGTTCTCATTTTCTGTGGGCAGAAAGTTCTACATTTCAAAAGCTGTCAGCAATGCTTATCCCTTCACTTTCTTCAAGAGGTATCACTCTGCCCCTCCTTGCATTGTCACATCTCCACTGGTTCACATAAACAAGCCAGAATAATCATCCTACCTCAGTCCTTCCTCACTTAAGCCTATCTGCAGTGTTATTTTGCTGTACAAAGTACCATACCCATCAAGTCCAGAGAATGGAAGATTGATACTTTGTGCAGTATTGAGGCAAAAGTGCATTTTTTGGCCTAACCTACCAAGATAAAGTCAAAATCAGAGAATACTTCTATAGTTAAATTCAGTAGTGTTAAAAACAGAAATCCAGAATTATCTAGGAAGATGGTGGAACAATAAGCAGTAGAGAAAGTGCCTCTCTGTGAGTCACCATCCAGACGGCAGAATATAGCAACATGAGGAAGACAAGAAGACATCATGACACAAAGCTTTCCTGGTAGAGAAAAAGAATGTGACATACAGATAAATGAGGCATATGAAACTCCAATTAGCAATGATCAAAAAAACTATAGCCAGGCATATCATAGTCAATATTCCAGAGCTTCAACACAAGAATAGAATCCAAAAAGCTGTTAGAGAAAAGAAACATCCCATATAAAACAAAGCCCATCAGAATTACAGCTGACTTCACAGCACAGACTCTCATCAAGGAGAGCTTGGAGTGAAGTACTCCAAGTTCTAAAGGAAAACAACTTTCGACTCAGATTGATGTACCCCACAAAACCATCTTTCAAAACTGATGGAGAAATAACATACCTCTGTGACAAAGAACATCTGAGGAAATTTATGGCCACCAAACCAGCCCTCCAAAATATTATGAAGGACATTCTAGAAAGAGATAATAAGAACTAGAGCTCCATGAACCCCAACAGAAGGAATCCTCCAGGTAAGGCAAACAATTAGAGCCAGGAGGAAAAGAGGGAGCAGAGCCAGCAACAGGAAAATAACATGACAAGGATAAGTTAATACATATCAGTTATAACCATCAATGTTAATGGTCTCAATTCACCAATCAAAAGACAGGCTGGCAGAATGGATCAAGAAGCAATATTCAACAATATGCTGCATATTAGAAACACGTTTAATTCAAAAAGAAATTCACAGACTGAAAGTCAAAGAATGGAAAAAAATACCCCATGCATCAGGAGAATGAAAAAAAGCAGGGATAGCTATTCTATTTGCAGACAGTGAATTTTAAGCCAAGACTGATTAAGAGAGATAAAGAAGGTCACTACATCCTCATAAAGGGAACAGTCTAAGAGGAAATGATAGCAAACATAAACATGCATGCAACAAATACCAGTGCTCCCAACTGTAGAAAACAAATACTAGTGAACATGAAAAATCAAATAAGCCCTAATATGATTATATTGGGAGATCTTAATAGCCCACTGTCACAAAAAGACAAACTAGACAAAAAAATCAATAATGAAATATTATAACTAAAGCAAACTTTTGAACAAAAGGACTTAGTAGATATCTTTAGAGTATGCACCCCACAACATCAGAATACACATCCTTCTCAGCTGCACATGGGATGTTCTCTAAAATAGACTACATACTGGCTCAAAGAACATGCTTAAGTCAGTGCAAAGGAACTGAAATTATCCCATGCATACTATAAGACCACAGTGCATGGAAACTGTAAATCCATGGCAAAAGATCCCACAAGAACTTCATAAACACATGGAAATTAAGTAACACTATCCAAAACAACAAATGGATCACACATGAAATTAAAGAAGAAATTAGACAATTTTTACAGATGAATGATAATGTCAGTACAACATATAGTAACCTATGGGACACAATGAAAGCAGTCTTAAGAGAGAAATTTATAGCATAAGTGCCCATATAAGGAAAACAGAGCAAGCACATATAAACAACTTAATGATGAACCTCAAACTTCTAGAAAGAAAGAGCAGGCTAAGCCAAAAGCTCATGCAAGGGAGTAAAGTATAAAGATCAGAGTAGAAATTAATGCACTGGGGACTAAAAAATAATGCAAAGAATCAATGAATCAAAGAGTTCTTTGAAAGATTTTAAGAAATGATAAATCCTTAGCCAACCTCATCAAACAAAGGAAAGAAAAACCTCAAATTCATGCAATTAGAAATGAAACAGGTGAAATCACAATAGACCCTGTAGAAATCCAGTAGATCATCTGTACCTACTTTGAAAACTTGTATTCTAACAAAATAGAAAATACAGAAGAAATGGACAGATTCTTAGACACATGAATTACCAAAGCTGAATCAAGAAGATATGAACATCCTAAATAAACCAATATCAATCAGTGAAATCAAAGATATGATTGAAAATCTATCAACAAAGAAAAGCCTAGGCACTGATGAATTCATTGCTGAATTCTACAAGAAATTTAGAGAAGACCAAACACCACTACTTCTCAAGCTCCTTAATGATTTTTTTTAAATTTTATTTAAAGAGAAAAAAAACAGAATAAAGGGTAGCAACAATATAGAATTCCAAGGAAAAAAGGAAAAGAACAACAACAAAAAAAAAAAAACCTAAGAAATTATTACTTGACAAATTATATACTGACTTCTTGGAAATAGTTGTTCAAATTACAAAGTTAAAACATGTAAAGTAGACATTCAGTGACACTGTTAACAGTTCTGCTCCACGATCTGACAAAAACAGCAATATGGTCATCCATCTTACCCACTCAGATATACATGCAATTATATCAAAATTAAACACAATAAAACAGAACAAAGCGGGTCACAAGAAAGCAATGTAAGAGACATAAATTTCAAAGCTAGACAATCGGAGATATTCTCTTTACTGAAATTTAAAGGGAAACAATACTCCCAAATACATTCCTGGAAGCAAGCATTACCCTGATACCAAAACCAAAGAAGGACCCAACCAAGAAAGATTACAGGCTAATCTCCCTAATGAACATAGATGCAAAAATCCTCAATAAGATACAGGCAAACATAATACAGCAAATCATCAAGAAGATTCTACACCATGATCAAGTGGGATTCATCCTGCGTGTGGGAGACAACTCCAGTGACTCCCTTTGAATCCAAAACAATCACTGTGACTTTGATTATTTGGAGACTCATTTCCTTATACTGATATGTAAAAAGCTGGCCAGGGTATTTCCTTTTCTCTTCAATTGGCTCTAAGCATTGCAAATAAGGCTAGCTGAGGTGCTAACGTGCAATTTCTATAGCCAACTGACAGTCCTGTTTCCTCGCATAGTGTTCTCCACACAATACACACAAGTACAGGATATGAGCACATGAAATGTTAGAGCCAATAGCTCCAGGAATTTCAATTGGGTAGAGCCTCAAGATAAAGAGGCTATGACTCCCCAGGGCACAAGAGTTTGCATATCAGGACTGAAAGATAGCCTCTCAAAACAATTCTATTGCAACTACATTGGATTATGTAAATTGATCCTTCTACATATCTTTATCTCTGCAATTTACAGAGATGTCAATCTTGCACCTGACCAGCCAACTCAAGTTACTCAAGTAATCCCCCCCCCCCGCCCTGCCTCCCCCCTTCCCCCCATCCTCACTGTCACTCATCCCTAAGCCACCCCCCCCCTTCTTCACAAGATAATAAATTCTGGGAGAGGCCTAGGATCAAGGCCTTTGTCCACATATCCTCATGGGATTGGATTTAGGACCCCTTGGCTGCCCTTCACTTGGAATATCTCTTGGTGTTTTTACTCTCGCTGTGGATTGCATTGGTGATAGTAGATTGGAATTAACTTGCTGAAATTCCAATGACATCTCAATGGAATTACAAATAAAACTTTTTGAATTGTGAGGAAGACTAGAAAGAGCATTACAATACTTGGATGACTGAACTCGATATTGGGGTTTACAATACCAGGCATGCAGGTATCAACATATATAAATCAATACATGTAATGCACAATATTAACAGAGCCAAGATCAAAAATCATGATCATCTTAATAGATGCAGAAAAAATTTTTGACAAAGACCAAAGCCAATTCATGATTAAAAAAAAAAACAGAAAATTGGAATAGATGGTCTTTATCTCAATCTGATAAAAGCTATCCACCACAAATCAACAGCCACTATCATACTAAATGGACAAAAACTAAAAGCTTTCACTCTAAAATCAGGAACAAGACAAGGATGTCCACTGTCTCCATTCTTATTCAACATAGTCCTGGAGACTTTAGCCAGAGCAATTAGACAAGAGAAAAAATTAAAAGGAATAAAGACAAGAAAGTGAGTTAAACTATCATTATTTGCAGATGACATGATAGTCTATATAGAAGACCCAAAAATCTCTACTAAACAACTGCTTGATTTAAATTTTAGATTTTTTTTGTCTTTTTGAGACAGGGCCTCACTATGTAGTTCAGGCTGGGCTTGAGCTCACACAGCCAATATTCTACATATTGATATAAACAAAAACTTCACTTTGAAATTAAACATAACCACAGGGACAGAACCATTCTATAAGAATTTTTAATGCTGTTTAACTTTGGCAACAACCAGGTGTGGTTATGCCTGTAAACCCAGCATTAGGAGGGTAAGGCAGGAGGATCTTTGAGAGTTTGAGGGCAGCCTGGGTTACATAGTCAGTTCTTGGCCAGCCAGAACCACCCTGTCTCCAAAACCCTTTTTCAAAACACCAAGGACATAGAATATAAACGTATAAAACATTGTCAACTACAGTCAATAAACATGAATTCCAGAAGAGGGATGATAATTCAATGTAAATAAGTATGAAGAATTCAAAGCTATGAAAACTAAGGTGCTAAAATATAAACATTAGATTTATTGTAAGTGGTTTTCAACAGTTTGAGGTAAGATCTTTGTGTACATGTTTTAATCACAGTTTTTAACACTAAGAGATGCTTGAATTCTATTTAATTTTTTTTTTCCATACCGGGGATTGAACTCACAGCCTTGCGCTTACCAGGCAGATGCTTAAGCCACTGAGCTAAATTCCCAGCCTGAGATGCTTGAATTCTGTCAGATGTCTTTTTGAACTTTTTTAGATGATTATGTGATTTTTTTTCCCTTCTGTTTATGTGGTATTTTCCATTTATTCATTTACATATGTTTAACCAACCTTGCATGCTTTGGAAGAAAGATCTCCACGAGCTGGCAAGAGCACCAGTGGCCTTTCCCCTTGCCCAGAGGACCTCAGCGGGCTGGCAGGAGCACAGATGAGCCCTCCCTCCACCTAGGTGACCTGGCAGACCAGTGACCCATCCCTCCATACAAAGAAACCTAGGTAGGCCTGCAAGACCTACCCAGTGACACCGTAGGTCCCCAGCTGCAGAACACACCATGGACAGGTTGGTCTGGCAGCCTGGAAAATTCTGAAGAGCAGAAACAATTCAAATCAAGGGTTGGTTCACATCAGTACTCCTAGGCCAGACAGCCAGGGAAGAATCCAGGACTCACCAACTGTCCTCACAGGAGGAATTCAGGAGGTTGGCCCCTCCCCTACACTCTGGAACCCAACAATTAAGTGAATGCTACCCACACAGTAGGTTCCTGACTAAGATGCACAAGCATAGTGACATCGAAAAGACCAAAATGTGAACCAAGATGTGAAAATGACAAGAGTGCTGAGTGCCACAGGATTAATATAAGACCTTTTAAGCCTTTTTTTTTTTTCCAGATAAGTTTCTTCTCTGTAGCCCAGTTAGGTCTCTATTTGCCATCTTCCTGTCTCAGCCTCCCAAATGCTGGGCATACGGGCATGTTCCACCATACCCAGCTAGTTCTGAAACGTTAGTTCTACTTGAGTCTCTTGAGAGAGACTAGACATGTTAATATATTTAAGCTTCACACTTGCATAGATTTGTAAGGTAGTAATCAACTTCTTTTTGAAATGATACTTAGGATGGGTCTTTCTGTTGGTTCCAGATTCTCTAGCAGTGTCTTCAATGCTTCTGCCCTTAGGATACTCGAGGTAAGTTAGGGAAGTACTGGTGTACAGCTCTAATAGGTAAGAAAGTACCTGGATGTGTAATTTCTCACTCACCCAATGTACAGTTCCTACCAATTTAATGTTTACTTTTCCACTTCTACCTCTGGTTTTGGCCTCTAGGAGCTGCTCATTCATGGCAAACCTCAGAGCTGAAAGGTAGAAAATTAAATTTAACCTCCATTGTTGCCTCTTCTTGGGGTGTATGTGTGTGTGTGTGTGTGTGTGTGTGATACTGAGGATTGAGCCCAAATCCTGGGACATGCTGGGCAAGTGCTCTATCACAAGCTATACCCAAACTCAATCATTGCCTTTCTTTTATGGAAATAATAGGGTTTGAGTCCAGGGAGCACAAAGCTACATGCCTACCCATTTGTGTGTTATTTTTAGATGGCTTTGTATTAAAATTTTATTTTTTTCAGGATGGCTTCAAACATATAATCCTCTTTTTTTTAATTTTAAGGAAAACAAAACCCAACAAAACAGAATAAAGCCAATCAAAACACAGCAGTGAAAGTGGTACAGAACTTCAAAACAGGACAACAGGAAATCAACGATGGCTATCATAATATATCTTGCTATTTTCACAATAGTTGTCCATACCATCAGACATAGCAAGACCAAACAAAACAAAACAATAAAACTGATCAAAACATAACATTGAATAAAATAAAACAATAAATTGGAACAAAACAGAATAGTGAGAACAATACTGCACACTGTTATCTTCAAAAAAGTTGTTCAAGCTACCAGACACATAAATAAAACAAAACAGTAAAATGGAATAAAACATTGGATTTAAAAAACAAGACAAGAGGATATCTCCCACAGCTGACACAATGCACACTGCCATCCTCCAGGTAGATGCCCAGACCACCAGCCCCAGGCCTGCAGTCAAGAAAATAACACAAGCATCAAGATATTCCCTTTCCCTCAGTTGCTACCATCTCTCCCTGTCGTCCAAATCAGCGTGGAGTTGGGCGGGGTGCTCTAATGGTTTTTCAGCCCTTGCACTGGCTGGCTCACGGCAAGGCATGATTTCTCTTCTGGCTGGGGCTGTTTCCCATTGGCATGGCGATGCTTCCCTCACAGGAAGGTGTAGTTTTTCTTCTTTCAAACGTATGTTCCTCTTGCCCCAACTTCCCTAGTATCTTGGATTAAGAAGTACATACCACTGAGCCAACTTGTGTTTGTTTGTTTATTTCTCTAGTTTTGTTCTTTACCCACCTTAACAGTTAATTCCTTCAGTTATTAACTGATTGCTATTGTACTTTGTAGGGTTGTTGGTGACATTACAGCAGAAAACATGCAAAAGAATATTTTATAAAAACTGCAGGAGGATGTGAATACAGGGGGTTATCATTTTCATGAGGATCATTGCTTTTCCCTTCCATAGTTGAGAGTTGCACATAAAGAACATTCTTGGTGATCTTGTGGTAGTGAAGACAAAAAGATTAAAAATAGTGATCATGGCCAAGGATTTAGTTTAGCAGCATAGGCACCTGCCTATCAAGCATGAAGTCGTAAGTTCGATCCCCAGTACCAAAAAAAAAAAAAAAAAACCCACAGTGATCACCCTGGGACAACTACTGCTGGTGATTGTCATTCACCTGAGAATGTGAGTCTTGGCTGGCCAGGGTGCTGAGGATGAGGACTTAAGGGACAGTAGAGGATCATGGTTCAGATGAGGAAATTTTCAGGTACTAGCAAAGCATTCTGTGTCTGAGGTGTACACAGAATCTGAGGTCTGAGGTATGTCTCAGTGGTTGGGTACATGACAAGCTTGTGTCATACACAAGGTTTGATACCCAGCACCACAAAGATTATTTACACATGCACATGCACAGTGGTACCTTGGTTCACAAGTTTAATTTTTCACAATTCTTGTTGCCAACTAAATTGGACAAGAACAACAGCAATATACAAATGTATGTAAACACACACATGGACAGAGAAAAAGAGAGAAAGGACATTAGAACACTTGGTGAAGTTTAAATGAAATGCTTTTATGTCAGTTTGCTAGGGTGTAGTGCAGGGTATACATTCAGTATATGGTCATTGCTGTTTGATTGTTCTCAGCCTCAAGGGAAGCCAGTCAGTGAGAATAGTCACTTATTCTTAGGTTCTCTGAAAGATCAGCAAGATGTGTGAGGAGAGCCCCACGCCCCAGGATTAGATCTGAGTTTGG
Organism: Dolichotis patagonum; assembly: GCA_004027295.1. Taxonomy (NCBI): domain Eukaryota; kingdom Metazoa; phylum Chordata; class Mammalia; order Rodentia; family Caviidae; genus Dolichotis; species Dolichotis patagonum. Next base: position 11,653 of record PVJX010022380.1, read on the forward strand.
AGTCCACTTTGCCATTAGCTTGGGTGGTGTCAGAAAAACCACTTTCTTCCCTGAGCCTCAGTGTCTTTGAAGTTTGATGTTTTAGCTTCACTCCTTGTGTTCCAGTGACCTCCTTACTAGGGAGTCTGGTATTTAAAACTGCATCTCTGTATGCAGACACTGTTCCTCCTACAAAGACCCAGCTCAGGCTTTGGAGTAGGAACACAGCCGAGAAGAGAAGCAGTAGAAAGAACCTGTAGTAGAGGGTGCGATACTCTGTGTATATCCGTTCAGTCTGTATGCTCAATGCTTCAGCTCTAAAATTTCTTTATTGGTTTTTTTGTTTAGTTGATCTGTCTTTTTGCAAAAGAGGGGTGTGTTAATGTTTATTTGATCTTTTAATTTCAGCAGTTTTTGTTTTATGAAGGTAAGTGCTCCAAACCAGGTGTGGTGGCGCACGCCTATAATCCCAGCACTCGGGATGCTGAGGCAGGAGGATCGTGGCAAGTTCAAGACCAGCCTGGGTTACAAAGTGAACTCAAGGCCAGCCTGAACTTCATAGTGAGACCCTGTTTCAAAAAAGACCAAAAAATAAAAATAAAAAATAAAATCTACTTTGAAAACAAAACAAAAAAAAAAGAAGATAGGCGCTCTAGTATTCAGTGCATATATGTTTATCAGTCTTATCTCATTTTGTTGAGTTATTCCCTTAACTACTATGTAATAACTTTCTTCATGTCTTCTAACCAGTTTTAACTTAAAGTTTACCATGCCTGAAATTCAGATTGCTACCTATGCTTCTTTTGGGAGTCCTGGTACATAAAATGTTGTTTTCCCTCCTTTAAGTTTTAGCTTATGACTATTTCTTTGGATTAGATTAATTTATTCAATGCAGTAGACTTTTGGATGTTTTTTGATCCAATCTGCCAATCTGTGCCTTTTACTGGGGAGTTGAAACAGTCAACATTGAGAGATATTACTGAAATATTTACTATTATTGCTTTTTTTTTTGTTTTTGTACCGGGGATTGAACTCACGACCTCATGCTTACCAGGAAAGCGCTTGAGCCGCTGAGCTAAATCCCTAGCCCTGCCTTCTTTATCTGATGGTGTATCATTTGTTCTTCTTTTCTTATTTTTTGTTCCTGTTTACCCACTGACCTCACTAGTTTTCTGTTTTTAGCTGTGTCCAATTCATTGTTTCTTTTGAGACTACTGTAGAGTATTTTCTCTAGAGCTGGTATAGCACTCTTATCTTCTGATCTGGTCTTTTTCATGAAAATACCTTACTTCTCCATCTATGTTTAAGGGCCTGGCAGTAATAAGCGCAGGTGCAGCAAGTCATCCCTGCCTTCAGCCTGGGTCTTCCATAGATGGCGCTGAAGAGCCAGGAGGCCCAGGGTCTTCAGCACCCTGGAGACCAGCTCCTGTCCTGCATGGCAGGACCTGGCCAAGCTAACTCTGGCCTTCTCATTTTCTCATCCTACCCATAGGTGCACCCAGAAGCCACCAAGCAGGAGAAGCGGCCATCAGCACAGCTGAGTCTCTTGGCTGTTTGGACAAGGTGAATGGCGATGCTCAGGGTGGAGCCTGAATAGGACTCTTGGCAAGAAAGAGTAGAGAAGGGAGAAGAGACCTTGAGAGTACAGAGCTGTTGGGGAATTTAGCTCAGTGGCACAAATGCCTCTCTGGCAAGTGCAAGGTCATGAGTTCAATCCCTGGCACCAAAAAAAAAAAAAAAAAAGACAGGAGTGCAGGGCTGCTCATCTCTCCTAGTGGGTGACTGGCCCAGGGGAACACAGTAGGGTGGGGAAACAAGGGGCTCTGGACTGCTCTTGTGGGGCTAACTGGGCACCATTGTGGCTGCTCCCTAAAGAACATGAAGGAAGGACACAAGGAGGAAAGCCATGTGAGCAGTCTCCAACAAGACCATCCCAGAGGACATGGACAGCTCAGAGGTCATGGTGAGCCAGACTTGCCTCTGTTGCTTCTCTGTGCCCCACTCCAGGCCTCTCTCTGTGGTCCCTTTGGACACCCCGAAACTTTGGTTTCCCTGCCTTCTAATTTCTCTGGACCCCAAACCATACATAGGAGACTATGCTCAGACACTGTTCCCCTAGGAACAGTGGGTATCAGGGACAGACAGGTGACTTCTTTCTGCTCTTTGCTCCAGCTTGCCCTCAGAAAATTCCCAGCAAAATCACACTCCACTTTCTCCAGGTGGCCTTTTTAATGAAGGTCTTTTCAGTGCCCTGGAAGAGCCCACTTGGCTGTGCAGGCAGTAGAGGGAGGAGAAGGGACAGTGCCAGAGCCTGGCCTGCCTGGCACAGGTAAACCTGAGAAAGAAGTCTGGTCCCAGAAGAAAGGATGACTGTGTGTCTAGAAAGAGCCACCAGGTCTGAAAGGAGGCCATGCAAAACTGTAGGTAAGCAAGCTTGTCCTGGCAGGCCAGGAAGAGTCACAGGGCAGCGGAACACAGAGTCCTGACCCTGCTGTTCTGGCTCCATTTGGTGGAGGTCACACAGGAGAAGGTAGAACTGAAGTAATGGGTGGAGAAGCTGGAACATTGCTGCCTACATCTCCCTAGGAACACAAGCAGCATTGATAAGCTGGGCCAGGGTCCCAAGCAGCAGAGGCTTAAGGTGTGGGAGTTGGGAGCCCTGGGAGTGAGCAGTCTGCTGTACCCCTCTCCACAGGAGAGGACACTGCCATCTGCTCCAATCAGAGAATGGCACTGGAAGAGGGGCACTGAGAGGAGGAGCTGTCCATCAGCTAGCTGACCCCAGAAAAAAAGGTGCAGGTAAGTCCAGATATCTCTGTGTGCAGGGTTAGCGTAGATAGAGTCCCTCTCCCCTGGAGTATGCTGCTGATGCTGCAGAAGTTAGTGTTGCGGCCCAAAGGCGCACACAGGTCCTAGTAGTGCAAGCTCCTGGAATCTGCCCAGAGCCCTACCCAGGAGCCCATTCCAGGGCCCGCAGACATCCAAGTACTTGAAGCTGCCTGGGAGAGGCGGGGAGGAGGGTGAGAAGATCCTGTAAAGGGGAACCTGGTGGACAGTGAGCAGCCTGAAGGAGAAGAAGCTGGGGCAGGGTCCCCCCAGAGCCCTACCTGCCTGAAAGCCAGCAGGGCCCAGGATTGGACATCCACTCCTGCATCCCATGAACTGCCATTTTCTATTTGTCTGAGGAGAAGGGTACCATGGAGACAATTGTGTTCTGAAAGACTGATTATCAGAGCCTGGAGCAGTGGGGTCAGGCCTCTGTCCCTGACACCCCATTCCTGCCATGCCTTCCAGTCATCCTTTTATTTTTAGAGTTTGAAGATAATCTGAAAATTTTAAGTAAAAACTAAAATATTTAAACAAGAATTTTAAAAATTAAATTAAAAATTATGAAATTACAATCTAAAAAAATTAAATTTTGTAAAAATTATACAAAGAATTTCTTTCAGGGGGCTCCCAGCCTCTGGCAGGCACTGTGGGCAGGCCCGCTGGGTGGAGCTCTCTGGGCCTTCGGCTGGAGCTCAGTAGGCTCCTGACGGTAGAGGTTCTGGGTGGGCCCTCCACCCTATGCACGGGCTGCACCTGGGTGACATCTTGCACATTCCAGGGAGGGGATACCTGTGGACCACAGCAGAGGGAAGATCTAATATTTACCTGGATCTGGGAAACTTGTTTATTGGTAGCAGAGTGAAGCAAGGAGATAGGGGAAGTTAGGCAGATAAGGCACAGGTCCTGATAGTGTACCTAAAATAAACTAAAAGTCAGGGCTTAAGTCAGTTAACATACTAGAGCTTAAATAATTAACTTAAGCAAACTGATTATCAGAGCCTAAAGAAGTGGAAGGGACAAAGAACAGGTCCTTAACTACATGGGAGAGTCCTTGGAGAAGTGAAATGCAGAGGGAATAGCTGGCTCTCCAGACATCAAAGGCCTACCTGCAACTGGGAGCGCCAGTATCACATTCACCAGTCCCAAAAATTGTAAAAGGCCAATGGACTGAAACATCTACAGGTTTTCTGCTTTATAGAACCCCTCCCTGACAAGGAAGGAGTTCTTTTCTTTTAAATAAACACACATTTAACCTATTCTATCACTTGTTGCTTGCTGTTTTGTTAACTTCAATCTTTGTTGCCTCAAAACTAGAACTCAGGAGCTAGAGAGAGTCAGTTACAAGAGGACAGAGGAAGGAGACAGGTGTGGGGTTGTGGTGCCCTAGTACTGCAGCTCCTGTCTATTTTTGGTTGGGAAGAAATGAATTTCTTCACACCGCCTGGCCTCCTGTATTCCCCTCCCAGGGTCCTTCAGCAGCTGCACTCGGTCACAGAGCAGGAAGCAGTGTCACCAGCAGAGGGCATGCCAGCAGAGCCTGAGTGTCTGAGCTTGTCCAGCAGGGCTGAGTGGCATCTGCTGGATGCAGATGATGCTGCTCTGAGTTGAACAGGAGACCATCGTGTATGCTCTGAAGTCTAAGGGCATTCTGACCCAGTGGGCCACAGACGCCAGCCTAATCTAATGGGGCAGAAACCCAAGACTTCTGACCTGTGCTGAAGGCTTACCAGTCCATGTCTTGCTCCCTGGCCTGTCCACCTCCATAGCCAGTTTGTCCTGTAGAGTCCTGCATAGTGCCTGCCCCAACCCCATGTTCCCAGGCTGAGTTTGTGACCCTGCCCCCTAAGAATTGATGGTACATTTTTTTTAAAAGTACTCTACGGACAATGTCCTGCCCTTCGTGTTGTCCTTACATCACATCAGGGTGGCTAGAGAGTGACACCCCAGCGCCTCCACATTCAAGGTTGCTTTTTCCTTTCATGAATGGCAGGTTGACTGGTGGATGATACTAGCATAGTGGGATTTCTCCATTTTCCTCAGCGGTTCTAGTATCCTTTGATGCTTGCTGCCTGAATCAATTATTTCATTTCAACTCTAATGAAATAGACATTTCCAAATTCCTTGATTCTTTTACTGCTTTTAGCTGGAATTTTTCCAGAAGGAAGATCTTTCTCGTCTCCGCATTAATTGGTTACTTTGAAATGTAGCTCCTCAAACAAAGATGAATATTTATCTCCTTTTTAATTACCACTTTTAAGGGAGGAGAAAAGAATAAAAAATGAAGATGTATTATATACATATACCAACTCTCCAGGAAGCATGTGATCATTATGTACTACACACATGTACTAATAAATGAAAATTGAAAAAAATGACGTTTCAGAATGAAGAATCGTGTCATTGTTTGCTTTGGTGGTTAGACTTTTTTTTGCCTTCTCTTGCAGCATCACTATGAAATCATGGATTTAATCTCTTCATTCAGTGTTCTGCAGTCAATTTCCATCCTTGTTCTTCCTTTTCCTCCTCTTTTCACTCTTCCTCCCCTTTCTCCTCTTCTAGGGATCGAATACAGGTATTGTACATGCTAAGCCAGGTGTCTGCTACTGAGCTATATCCCCAGACTTTGGTGTGTTACCCAGGCAGGACTCCAACATGTAACTTGTTTGCTTCAGTGTTGCTTGATGGGATTACAGGTACGCACCACCATTCCCTGCTGATTTTTATTTCTACAAGAGGCAGACCTCTTTCGTCCAGTGTTAGGGAGGATTCAGCAGAAAGGGAAAACACAGCAATGTAGATCAGGGAGTTTGGAGATGGACTGGCATGTAACAGGGTCAGGGACAGGATGTGGGAAGCAAAGAGTAGGGCCAGGATGGGAAGGTGGGAGCTAAGGATGGTTACAGAGTTGCCTCTGAACTTCTGTTTTCCTAATGGACAGGAGGCAAGGCCATGGGCTGATTGTGTGTGGGGAGAAAAGCCCTGAGAACTTTGAGGAAATGTAGGAGGGAATGGCTTATTGGCTCTCCAAGTCTGTTCTCATATCATTAGGGCTAATGAGTCCAGAAATCTGTCACTGAGCCCTTGGGGAGCAGCTGCTGGTGGGGACCAAGACCGCTCATAGTGGTGGTAATGGGGACTCTGACATTCCCATTCCATATGGCTCTGAAGCAGATAAGCTTCCTTCAGACAAAACCAGCCACTTGCCCACCTTTCTTCCTTTATGTTCTCTCTTTCTACATTTTTTTCTGAGAAAAGGTGTCACTATGTAGTCCAGGGTGATCTTGAACTCCCGATCCTCCTGCCTCAGCCTAATGAGTGGTGGAATTACAGGCATTTACCACTACACCTGGTGCTTCCTTGTCTTTTCATTCATTCACTGACCAAATAGTTTTTGTGCATGTGTTAGATCCAAAAACTGGGCTTGGCTCTTGGGATCGGGTACAATCCTAATGAAAACCCTGCAAAACAGCCAGGCATAGTGGTACATGCCTGTAAACCCAGCACTCAGGAGGCTGAGGCAGGAGGATTATTGATAGTTTGAGACCAGCCTAGGCTACAAAATGAGCTCAAGGCCAGCCTGAACTGAATAGTGAGACCCTGTCTCAAAAAGACAAAGAAAGAAAAAGAAAGAAAGAAAGAAAGAAAGAAAGAAAGAAAGAAAGAAAGAAAGAAGAAAGAAAGAAAGAGAAAGGAAGAAAAGAAAAGAAAGAAAAAAAAGAAAAGAAAACCCTGCAACTTTGTAGGACTTCTCCCTTTGCCTGGCTCCCCCTCCCATGAAGGTGTGAAGGCTCAGTGCCCATTCACCCCTTGGCAGCCTCACATGGGCAGTTCCCATGGTTTTAGTGAGCTCTTCCTCTCATGTCGCCTGGAGGACTGTGAGAACGCCCTGTTCTTCTCCTGCAAGACTATGGTGATTGTCAGTAACTAGGGCAACGACCAGAGCTTCAAGTATGGGGCCACTAACCAGTACCACCTGACTGTGGACTCCTGCCTGCTGCATTCTGTGGGCAACACCATGGGGTGTTGTGTGGTGGGCAGCAGGAAAGTGGCAGGTATGAGGGGTGACACGGACCAGGTTCACCTCTTTCGAGAGTAAGCCCTAAAGAGGTTTGTGTCCATCCTCAGGAAAAGAGGCTTTCTTTGGTACCCAACACACTCTAAGAGCACTGTGTTTTTTGTACTGGGAATTGAACTCAGAGCCTTGTGCTTGCCAGGCTGATACTGCAGCTGAGCTACATTCCCCTGTTTGAAAAGTCAAACAAAAAGGAAGGCTGGGGCTGCAGTCACAAGGATTTGGTTTCAAACCTCAGCTTTGCTGCTTCCTAACTTCCTAGTTGATCAAAGCACTTCTCTGTGAGTCTCAGTTTCCATGTGTCAAATGGAAGTAATGACTTTCTAGGTACTGTGAGCTCAATGACAGAGTACATGAATGCCTGGACCCACGTGGCTGTTGAGGTTTCTGGGATGAAGGACCAGGAGAAGATGAGAAAATAAAGAAGAGACAAAGCTGGAGTCAGATGGAGCCCTTACGCTCATGATGGGAGGAAAGTACTGCTCAACCACTGTAGCACCTTTCTTTATATACCCAGAAGGATGATGTCAATTTCAACCCCATTGTCTAGCAACCCATTGCTTGGATTGTCTAGGAGCTTGGTGTTTTCCTCGGCAGAAGCATCTTCTTCACGGGGCTTTCCAGGGTGATTTTTGTTTTTGGGACAGCCATGCCCCAGCCATGCCGCAGCCCTACACATGTGGTACGTTTCCAGCTTCACCGGCTCCCAACAGATGAAGCCTCACATTGAGAAGGTGCAGGGACCTCTGAGGATACTGTGACCCCAGGCCTGTCCCTCCAAGAAGCTGCAGCTAGGAGGGCACCCAATGCTGTGACAAAGGAGCAAGTCTGAGCACCCATCCCTCTGAAGAGTCATGAACTGGCATAGGAACTGGCAACTACAGGAGGCCCACCAGAATCATGGGAACCCAGAAGTGAGGCCACTGCGATGGGGTGGATGATCTGAGTTGGCCCAGCCTAATACCACCTCTGTCCTCCTGAGCAGATGGTTCTCCTCTAGGCAGGGCTCTCAGCCACTTTTTCTAACATCATGACATTCTCAGTTATTTTCCGAGTTCAGAGTGGGTTTACAGCTCTACTAGTGTCCCACAGCTAGTAAAGGGCTAAGTGGGATTTGAACCCAGAACACAAAAACTGCCTTCTCAGACTCACAGCATTTTGTGAGACAGGCATATTTTTCTGTTTTGGTTTTACTTTGCTTTTGTTTTGTGTTTTGAGACCAGGTCTTGCTATGCAATTCAGGCTGGCTTTGAACTTGCTACATAACTGAGACTGGCCTCAGAGTCACTGTGATCCTCCTCCCTCCTCAGCCTCCTGAGGGCTGAGATCCTCCACAGCTGGTGAGGCATATATATTCTGCCCGTGTGTATCAGCACACACTGAAGGTTTTCCAACTGTCCTGGTTTCTTCCTGCTACCTCTACACACAGGGTAGTGGTTCCAGCCCTATCTCCCTCACCTTTCTTAACTGTGAGCCTCTATCAGACACTAACCACAGCGTTGGCCTACACCTAACACAAAGAAATTGCACAAGTCAGGAATTGGGGCATGGGGGGGGGCTATGAGAAGTGCAGCGCTGTGCAGGCAGGGCTGCCAAGCCCTTCGGATTTTCCATCTTGTCACCACTTGCTCCACGTGCCAGGCATGGATCTACAGCATTGCCCTGCTGGATTTCTGTCTTGTTTTGATCCCAATGGTTTGTATCCTTATTTCTTCTTTTTTGGAATGAAAATTTTTACCCTGTGCTATAGTATGTTGACAGTGTTTAACTTTCTTTTTGATTTTTTTAGGGTCTCACAAATAAGAGTTTCAAGAATACTGAGACTGTTAGGACTTTGACAACTCTTAAACATGGAGTAACTAAATTTTACATTAAAAAAATATACAAAAGTCTTTTGGGAGCCAGGGACAAAATGTTGTAGTTTATAACGAGGTGTCCCTCTAAAGTCTCATGCAATCATAAATGAGACACCTCTAAGATGACTGAGTTATAGGGGCATTTAAATGACTTACTGTTAAGAAGTGGTCCCAAGGTCATGGTGCACTTACCTAAAAAGTTAAATCTTCCTGCCCCGGTCTTCCCTTAAGGTTCTCTGCTTCCCGTTTACCATTCCATGAGCAACTCTTCTCTTCCGTGCACCTGTGCTTGGAATGAGACAACCACTGTGGACTGAGACCTCTACAAACTGTGAGCCAAAACAAACCTGTCTCTTAAGTTGTAGTTTCAGGAATTTTCTCTCATTGAGGAAATAATAAGACATCCATCTATCCACAATTTTTTACTTTATAGACTACATTAGAAATTTCTCCAGGTCTTTGTTTTGGCTTCTTTTGATTTTTAAAATTTGTTTTCATTTATATAATAATTGCAGTTGTTTCACAGCCAGTTTCTAACCACTCCAGAATTTAAATCCCAAATGCAGAGATGACCTGTAATCTCAGCACTTGAGAGGCCGAGGCAGGAGAAATGCTGTGAGTTTGAGGCCAGCCTAGGCCACCTAGTTAGTTCAAGGCTAAATATATAGTAAGACCCTGTCCATAAAAAAAATTTTAAAAAAACAACAAAAAACCCTCTAGAGTTCCATGTTAGGAGACAAAAGGATAAGTGTACAAATTAAATGACACCATGCAAAATAATAACAAATGCAAAATATAGAGAACTGGTCTCAAAAAAAATTTATTTGTACAGGGGATTGAACACCAAGGCATTGACAGTAAGCTACATCTCCAGCCTTTTTAAATTTTTCTTTTTGTATTAACAACGGGGTCTTGCTAAAGTGCTCTAGCTGAACTCAACTTCCAATGCTCCTGTTCAGCTTCCAAGGAGCAGGGATTACAGCGAAAATACCATGATGCCTGGGTGTTAACTACTATAGATACTTCAAATGAGTGATAGTGTACAGTATTTGCTCTTTTTTGGTTATGTTAGTATACTAAGCACAAATCCTCAAAGCTCACCTGTTGTAACTGGTGCTTCTGCAGGTATGGCTTCTATGCCCTAGCTATACCATCATCCTGGACCTCATTTTTTATAGGCTTATAATCTATTATACCTATATACCATATTTTTATTTTATTTTTCCTTTTTTTTCATTTTCTAGTGCAGGTGATTGAATCCAAGGCATTTTCACTGAGCGATATCTCCAGACCCCTTATAATGTTTGAGACAGGGTCACACTAAGTCACTAAATTGCCCAGGCTGGGCTTGGATTTGTGATCTCCCTGCCTCAGTCTCTTCTCAAAGTTCTGGCATTACAAATGTGTGCCACAACACCCAGTTTAAATACCATGTTTCCCCCTCATGTCTCTGAAGAGACATTTTGGTCTTTTCATCTGAGAAAGAGTCCTTCTATGCTTACTCATTAATCTTTTCTCCACATCTATAGATTTTCTCTTTCCAGAATGATGTTATGTAAATAGAATCCTCAAATATGTAGTCTATTGAATCTGGATTGTTACATGAACATAATGAATTTGATTTTATACATACCTATGGCCAGGGCATTCCTGCAGAACTATAGTTTGCCCTGCTAATTTTTTCATTCATTCATTTTTGGCACAGTTTTTCTGCATTGGCCAGGCTGTACTTAAACTTGAAATCCTCCTACCTCACCCTCCAAGAATGCCAAGATTACAAGATTAATTCTAGAATTTATTATATTTTAAGGGAATTTAGTAAAAGACACATCTCTAGAAAGCTATGAAAAGCAGAGTCTATATTCTAATGGGTTTTTTTCAGTACTGGGAATTGAACCCAAGGCCTTTGAACTGAGCTACATTACAAGCCTTTTTTAAATTTTGTTTTTATTTTGAGACAGGGACTCCCTAATCACTAAATTTCCAGGCTGGGCTTCAAATTGGATTTTTTAAATTAACTTTATTGGTATAGTTTTGATATACATAATGATCACATCTGTCATACAGAATTTGTACCTGTACATAATGCATATTAATTCTTTTTTTCTCTCATTCTTATCTCCTTCTTTCAATCCTTTCCCCCTATATTTACAAAAGATTTGTTTCCATCTTTTTCCTTGTATTCTTTTTTTTTTTTTCAACTTTTTTTTTGTCCCCTCTCCCTTGCTTCCTTTCCCATTTGAACATTTCCTTCCTACTTTCCAAAGTCTGTCATCCATCTTGGTCTTTATTTACCCTTTTCGTTTCTCACACAAGAAAAACAAGGCAATACTTAAACATGTGTGTTCAATTTATCTCACTTAAAAGTATGGTCTCAAGGTGCATTCATTTGCCTAGAAATGGCTCAAGCTTATTGTCATGGTTTATGTCGATGGCCTCCAGGCCTCATGTATTTGCATTGTGCATTTGTGATTGGCTCATTGTCTAGTGCTTGGATTGGTGGTGTCAGTGTTATACCCTCCCAGGGGGTGGAGCCAGGATGTGATATAATGGCAGGAAGAAGGTGTGTCTCGCTCTCTTGCCGTCCCGCTTGCTGTTTGCAGCCGCCATAAACTGCGGCCCCACCATGCCACCCTGCCTTGGAGCCAACTGAGTATGGACTGAAACCTCCAAAAACTGTAAAAAATAAACCTTTCCTTTCCCAACTTTGGTATCAGGTATTTTGTCTCAGCAATAAATAAAAAGTAACTAAGACACTTATATTTCTTTATAGCAGGGTAGTAACCACATCGTCTCTATCCACTCATTGGTTGATAGTCATTTGGCTTATTTCCGAGATATAACTGTAACAAATTGTGCCACTGTAAACATGGGTGTACATACATTGCTGTGGTATTATGCTTTTAATTCTTTTGGGAAGATGCCAATAAGGGCACTAGCTGGGTCGAATGAAATCTCTGGTTCTAATATTTTGAGGAATCTCCATACTGATGTACATACTGATGTACGAATGGTTGCATCAGTCTATACTGCCACCAACAGCAAAGAAGGGTTCCTTTTCCCCCACTGCTTTGCCACCATTTGTTGTTGGTTGATTTCTTATTAATAGTCATTCTTTCTGGAGTACAAAGAGATCTCAGTGTTGTTTTGATTTGCATTTCTTGAATGCCCAGTGATGTTGAACTTCTTTTCATGTATTATTTGCTGTTTCTACTTCTTCATCCAAGAAGTGTTTGTTTATTTCAGATGCCCATTTTTGTATTGGGTCTTTACCTTTGTGGGGGGGGGGGTTCTGCTTTTTTTTTTAGTTCTTTTTATAGTCTAAGTATTAGTTCTTTGCCTGAGGAACAGTTGGCAGATTTTTCCCCACATTGTGGGTTGTCTCTTCATTCTGTTATTGGTTTATTTTGCATAGCAAAAGATGAGATCCTAGTTGTTCATTCTTTGTGATACTTCCTATGGGATCAGGTATTTGTTCATGAAGTCTTTGCCTACATCAATATGTTCGAGTTCTACCTATTTTCTCTTCCAGCAGATTTAGTGTTTCTGTTATAATATTTAGATATTTGAATGCTTTTAACTTTAGTTTAGTGCATTGTGAGAGATATGGGCCAAATTTGACTCTTTGGCATGTGGAAAGCCAGTTTTCCTGCACCACTTATGAAAGAGGCTATCTTTCTTCCAGTGAATGGCCCTTTGTTAAGAATAAATTAGCTGATCATCTCTTGCAGTTTTTTGGGGGGTGGGGTTGCTTGTTTGTTTTGTCTTTTTTAGACAGGGTCTCACTATGCATTTCAGGATGCGCTTGAGCTCACTCTGTAGCTCAGGCTGGTCTCGAACTCGCAACAATCCTCCTGCCTCAGCCTCCCAAGTGCTGGGATTACAGGTATGCACTACCATGCCTGGCTTCTCAAGTTGTTTCTGCATCTCCTATTCTGTTGCACTGATCCATGGCTCTGTTTCATCTTTTTTTTTCCAGTATCATACTGTTTTTACCCTGATAGCTTTGTAGTACATTTTCAAGTAGAGATTGTGATACCCCCTGCTTTGCTTTTGTTCCCCAGAACTGCTTTTGCTATTCTAGGTTTCTTTTGTTACCACATGAATTTTAGGTTTTCTCTAATTCTGTGAGGGATGCTATTGGCATTTTGATTGGAACTGCATTAAATCTGAATAATAATTTTGTGAGTTTGACCATTCTCACTATATTAGTTCTTTCTACCCAAAGCATGGGATACTTTTCCACTTCCTGATATTCTCTTCAATATCCTTTTTCAGAGCTCTGTAGCTGTCAATGTAAAGATCTCTTACTTCCTTTATTATATTGATTCCTAGCATTTTGTTTTTTGTGATGCTACTGTGAAAAGTGTGATTTCCCTAATTTCTTTCCCCATGAGTTTGTTCACAAGAATGCTATTGATTTTTGAGTGTTGACTTTGTACCCAGTTATGCCATGGAATTTGGTTATTAAACCTGGAAGACTTTTGGTGGAGTTTTGGGGGTCTTCTATGTAGAGTACTTATCACCCACAAGTAATAATAATTTAACTTCTTCCAATCTCAATTGCTTTTATTTCTGTCTGTTGTCTAACTGCTCTAGTTAATGTGTCTAAAACTATGTTGAGTAGGAGTGGTGTCCGTGAGCATACTTGTCTTATTCTTGATTTTAGACTGAAAGATTTCAGTTTTGAACATTTAGTTATGATTTGACTGTTGGTTTGTCATAGATGGCTTTTGTCAGATTGAGATAAAGACTATGTATTCCAATTTTCTGTAGGGTTTTTATCATGAATGGGTGTTGGACTTTGTCAGATGCTTTTTCAGTGTCTATTGTGATGATCATATGGTTTTTGTCCTTGACTAGGTTAATATGGTATATTATCTTTATTGATTTCTATATGTTGAGTCATCTCTGTTTCCCTGAGATGAATACTACTTGATCATATTGGATAATATTCTTGATGATTTGGTGCATTCTGTTTGCCAGTATCTTATTGAGGATTTTTGTGTCTATATTTATTTGGGTGAGTGGCAGATACCTCTCTAGTTTGGTTGGATCCTTTTCTGGTTTTGGAATCAGGGTATAGTTTTTTCCAGGAATGAATTTGGGAATATTGCTTCCACTTTGATCTCATGAAAGAGTTTCACCATGAATGGCATTAGCTCTTCTCTAAATTTCTTGTGGAATTTGGCAGTGAATTCTTATTTGAATACATAGAGTAGGTGTCTGCACACTGATTCAAACCTACAGAGAAGGGCATATTACTGGGGAAATCCACTGATTAAGTGGTCTACAGTACAGGGGCAGAGCTTTTGGCCCCCAAAGATCTACAATATTAGTACAAAAACAGAAGAACACAAGGAATAAGATGCCTCAAAAAACCTCATAACTGAGGTCATAGCACTGAAGTGAGTAAATTTCTAGACAAAGAGCTCAAATAATAGCTAAAATAATAATAAAGATCCAAGTTGAGCTCAACAGACCTATAAAGCAATTACTAAGATTAACTGATCTCAAAAAGACATGAAATTAAGTGATTCAAAGTATAAAATGATCATTGAACTTAAGGAAGTTAAACAGCTGAATGATTTTAGAAAGATAATACTGGGAAGCTATGATCACTTTAGTGATGAATTTGAGATTATCAAAAGGAATCAGGCAGATATTCTCAAACAAGAAACTGAATTGAAAGCTTTTGTAGCAGACATGATTAGCCAGAAGTTGGAATTAAAGGACTTGAGAAAAAAACTGATACAGTAGACCATTTGCTAAGTGGTACTCAAAAGCCAACAAGACACAATGAAATGTTGATCCATGAGCTCCAAAATGATCCTAAAACAACAAATTTAAGAATTGTGGGGGGGGGGGCAGGAATATAACTCAGTCACATAAGTACCTGCCTGGCAAGTGCAAGGTTCTGAGTTCAATTCCTGCACATACACACACACACACACACACACACACACAAAATTGCATATATTAAAGCTGCTGACACATGCCTACAGTCCCAGCACTCAAAAGGCTGAGTCAGGAGAACTGACATGAGTTCAGGCCTGATTGGGTCATTGTAGGGAGTACTTAAAGCTGGAAATTAATCATACCTGCCGAAGCCTGCCAGTTGGATCAGAAAACAAAGACTGCACGCACCTAGGGCAAGCCGCAGAAACAAGTGACTCCAGACCCAAAAATCAGGCCCTTAGGTTGCCATACATGCAGATTACTAGACAACAGGGTGTCATGTGACATTAAGTTGCTCAGTGTATAAATAAACCCCCTGCAATGAGGGAGCAGTTCCTTCTTCGCATCAGGAGAGTAAGGGCTTAACTGACCACCTGTCTCTTCTTTATTTTCTCATCCTTTTGCTGTCCTTTACCCCAAGAACCTCAAGAGCCATGCAGGTCATGGCCGGTCATATATGAATTCCAGTTCTTCCTAAACTACAAAGTGAGACCCAGTGTCTACATTTTGCTCCCTTAGCCAAGAAAAAGGAAGGAACAGAAAATTATACTAATGGAATAACAGTATTTACTCATTGAAGTCATTGCAGAAAATCTTCCAAATCTAGAGATTGAAATTATCTGAAGTATTTAGAACCTTTAATAGAATCAAGCACAAAAGAATTGCTCCACAAGATACGATATTCAAAATCCATCGAATTCAGAAAACAACTGCCAACCCAGATGGCATACTGCAAAATTATCCTTCAAAAGTGATGGAGAAATGAAGACCCTCTAGGACAAAGAAGATCTCAAGAAATTCATGACCACAAAACCATCACTCAGGAAGTACTTAAGTCCTAGACAGAGATAGCAACATCCACATCATCAAAGAGCCCAAGGAAAGAACACATCTAACTGGGGGAGTTGATAAACAAAAGGAAAAAATTCAGAAATCAGCACTAGGAAAATAATATAATGACAGGATTCAGTAAACAGCTTTAAATAACAACATCTGTTGTCAATGTTCTTAACTCTCCAGTGAAAAGACACACTATGGTGAATTGAATGTAAAAGCTAAGCTCAGTCAATTGATACTGGAAGACAAACCTCATCCACAAAGAAATACATAGGCTGAAAATGAAAGGCTGGAAAATGATACACCATAGAACCAGAGCCTAAAATCGAGCAGGATTATTCATCCTGTTTTCTACCAAAGTGGACTTCAAGCCAAATCTGACAGCCAAATCAGAAGAGGCAAAGAAGGTAAGTGTAAAGGAAACATTTCAGCAGGAAGATATAACAATTATAAATCTTTATATACCCAATGTTAGTGCACTGAATTTCATAAAACAGAAACTAATGGGTATCAAATGACTGATAGACACCATTACAGTCATAACATGGAACTTTAACACCTCCCTTTCACAAATATATAGTCAAGGATGCAAAAAAATTAATACAGAAATGTTAAAGTTGAACCATATCATCAAATAAATAGAAATAACATATCAACCAGGTACTTTATCAAAAACAACAGAACACACATTTTTTTTCTCAGAGGAACACAGAATTTTTTCCAGACTAGGTCAAATCATAGGCCATAAAACAAGGTTAAATAAATACAGTGGAATAGAAAAAATATCTTGCATTCTATGTGGTTGTAATAGAATGAAAGGTCAGCATGTTGGAAACCAAATGATACACTTTTGAATAATCAATCAAAGAACAAACTTAAAGTTTAAAAGTTTCTACTATCAAATTAGAGTGGAAACCTAAAAACCAAAACCTAAGCACCACAACAGTTAAAAACAGAAAGTTTAAATCATAAAAGCCCACATTTAAAATAAATAAATAAATAAATAACCTAATAATGCATTTGAAGGTCCTAAAAAAAGCAAGACTAATTCAAATTCAAAATTGGACAAGGAAAGAAAGTGCAAAGATTAGAGCAGAAATGAGCTAAATTGAGACCAAAAAAAAGTTCTAAAAGACCAGTTAATCAAAGAGTTGGTAAATTGAAATGATAAACAAGATTGCTAAATACTTAGCCTAATTTACCAAAAATGAAAAGAAGTATATCAATGCAGTTACAAATGAAAAAGACAAAATTCCTAAATAAATAAATAGCCCAGGCTATCAATGATCCTTCTCCCTTATACTCCTCATGCCGGAGTAATAGGCCACACTTGGTTGTTGCCAAAGTTAAATAGCTTTAAACGTTGTGGAATGGTTCTGTGCCTGTCGTTAATGTTTAATTTCAAAGGGAAGTTTTTCTTTGTTTATATCAATATGTAGAATGGTGACTGTGCCATTTTTCCTACTTTTTGCTCAGTTTGGATTTCTATTCTTATACCACTTAATTTTACTACAGAAGTATTTCCTGATTCTGACTTTATCTTGGTATGCTAGGCCAAAAAAATGCACTTTTCCCCTATTATTCCATTCCACAAGATGTCAATCCCCCATTCTCTGGACCTGGTGGGTATGGTGCTTTGTACAGTGAAACAAACACTGTAGATAGGTTTAAGTGAAGAAGCACTGAGATAGGATGATTATACTGGCTTACCTGAGTAAACAAGTACAGATGTGACAGTGAAAGGAGGGGTAAAGGAATACTTCTTGAAGAACATGAAGAAGAAATAAGGATTTGAGGCAGCTTTTGAGACCTAGAGCTTTCTGCCCATGGAAAATGAGAGTCACAGAGAGGGGTGATGGAGTAAAAGAGGCTGAAGGAAGATAAGCCATTGCCTGGTTTCATCATAATTACCAGAGAGAAAACACAGGTTGACCTTAAAAAATATAAGTTCTACAGACACTAGAAAGTAAAAGGAAGCTTTTTAGAGTTCAAAACATACAAGACAGAGGTGTTCCAAAAGACAGATGTTTGTCTGTCAGCACATAATCATGGAGAAAGAGACTGTCATCCCATCCCTAAGAACAGAATTCCTGGTGAATAATAGGTTTTGAGCAGTCAAAACTGACAAGGAAATTACAAAGAAAAGTGGCAAAGGAGACAGGTTGGCTTGAGAAGACACACAACAATGTTCCCAGTAGCAGGAAAAATTCAATAAGTGCTAGAGATTTTAGATTTAACACTATGTTTATAATGTACATCTGCTATGTGTTTCCAGACAACTTAAATAGTAATACTTCAGTGTAACATTTACTGATATTCATGAGACAAGCATGAGTTCTCAACCTAATCCTGTCTTCAGGAGATTCAGAAAAGTGATATGCCTAAACACATCAAAGGATTTCCTTTGTTTCATCAATATCATCTGTCTACACGTCGGGATGAAATACTGACATGAAAATACTGACATGAAACCATGTGCTACTTAAGCTTGTATGTCTGATTTATTTCACTTAACATTAGAGAACACCCATTTTTGTACAAATGGCTTAACTTTATCTTTATTACAGAGTACTATGCCACTGTAACAAAACAAAAAAATGATAAAAATGATACAGAATTTCAAAGAAAAAAGTAGGGAAATAACACTAGTTAATATATTGCACATTGTTATCTCAGAACTAGTTGTTCAAGTTACAAAATCTAGATATGAAAGTGATTGAACAGCACAAACGGTTCTTTTTGATAAACTAAGAGAGATTAATAGTTATCTATCTAGTGTACATATACATACATATATTTATATGTTTGCCAACATACATATAATCTTTTTCTTCCCTTTTTGATTTCCCCATCCCAGTAGTTTTGTCCTTTTGTTTTTTGTGTTTCATTTATTTTGAAGAGAATAACACCAAATGAAACAAAGCAAAAAGAGAGTCAATAAAAACAAAAGAATCAACATAGTACATGACTTAAAAACAAAATATAAGGCAATCAACAATGGCTACCATAATGCCTCTTGGGTTTTGGGGGGAAGGAGGTTTTCTTTTCTTAGGTTTTTTTTTTAATTTTAAAGAGAATAAAATGAAAGAGGGCAGAACAAAGCAGATAAGAACAGAATAACATAAGCAACATGACACTTTACAATAAGACAACGGGACATTAACAGTAGCTATCAAAATATCTCTTTCTTTGCTATAGTTGAGCATAGTTTCAAATACAATAATATCTTTTTTTTTAATTTGAAAGAGAATAAAACAAAAGGGGGCAGTACAGAGCAGATCAGAACAGGACAACATAGGCAACACAGTACTTTACATTAAGTCAACTGGACATCAACAGTAGCTAACACCATATCACTTACTCTGCTATAGTTGAGCATAGTTTCAAATACAATAATATCAAACATAACACAATAGTATAAAGCCATGCATAGAGT